>MU718767.1:21462-38606 GCA_026770625.1 Nicotiana glauca | reverse complement strand
CGTTGAGATTTGGATTCGGGTCACATAAATGTGCACCCAAGTTTAAGAAAGTAAATTATTAAAGGCGCGCCTAAAGCGACTAGCGTATCATTATTTTGGGTAAAGCCGTAAAATTTTGCTAAACGACTCATCCCGAAATCTAAGTAATTTTACAAACACATATAGAGGGCCCTGCGGCTTATGGATTTTTATTTGTCGAGGCTCGTCTCATTCATTATTTTTTAAAAGAATTACAACGTCATGGAAATGCATCTCGAACCACGTCACAATCAATGTACCCATGATTATCGACACATTTCGACTTCGTTGAGATTTGGATTTGGGTCACATAAATGTACACCCAAGTTTAGGGAGGTAATGTTATTAAAATACGTGACTAAAGAGTCTAACCCGTTATTATTTTGGGGAAGGCCGTGCAATTCACTAAACGACCCATCCTGAAGTCTAAGTATTTTTAATATATATACATTTATGAGGGCCCCGCAATTTGTGCCTTTTATTTGGCGAGGCTCGTCCCATTTATTTTAAAAGGATAATCCTAAAGTGACTATATTTTCTATTTTTTGTTTGTCTCTAAAAATGAAAGAAGAAAAAGTCCTAGTGGATTTACATGCTTGACGAGTTCGGGCGTCTTATTAGTTATTAGGTTATAATAGATGCGAACGACAAATGGAACCCGAACTTGTTAAATGGAAGATTGTTTCGTGCTTTATTCTGCAAGCGAACTACTAAAGATGAAATTATAACATGCATACGAGATTGACAAAATATTGAAAACGAACTAACCATTCTCCAAATTGATTTAAACTTAACATTTCTGAAATTGATTTAAACTAACATTTCTAGATGATTGAGACTCATGAAACTATCGGCTAGGAAATGTTATCAACATGGACTCGAACATTGGCCTATATATTGCCTAATGAAATCAAACGCCGGCCTATTTAAATCTGCCTTGAATACAAAAGAAAACTAGAGATGAAATATAAGCAACTAATCCATTAACTATTTGTTCATTCTACAAATTAATTAACTAACTACATTACATGTACAACTGACGACTACAGATTGCGATTTTAAACAAATAAAATTTCAGTTAGGCACAAAAACTACACCATGCATTCTTATTTAGTCATGAAACTAGATTTTACAAATACTTATCACATATCTATTAAACTACAGATACAACACTTAATTCATCAATCACCCTAGCATATCATTTCACTTTTACATCTCACAGCTACATCAGTGTTGATTCGAAAGTGTACCTGGTATTGAAAAAAGAAGAAGAAACATGAGTGATCAGCAGGGCAGTAACAGTACAACAACAACAACAAACAGCAACAAATGGAACCCAGCGGAATAAATCCCATTAAAACAGTGGCAATCTCAAATATACCAAACAACAACACCAACACCAGAAAACCAAGTATGAAACCAGAAACACCAACAGTAGCAAACCAGTACTGATTTTCAATAGAAAAAGAAACCTCACTTTTTCAGTTTTTAACTCTCAAACACTCTCTTAAAAATGGTATCTTTAAACTGATTGTTTCTTTATCAAAGACCTATGGTATTCTCAAATGTGACCTCCCAAAGATGATTTCAAAAGCTTCCTTTTTTTCGGACTAAAAAAAAGAAGACCTCTTTTCCGACTCCAAAAGAAGACCTCTTTTTCTTAGGCTCTCAAAGTATTTTTTACCTCCAGGGATTCAAAAAAAGGACCTAAAAAGAAGACCCCTTATTCTGTCCAAACTTCCAGCATTTATAGCCCCTTTGAGACACTTAAACAAATATCAAAACTATTCTTTGCCCATGATATTATCTTGCAGCCCATTACTATGTGTCTTGTGTAATTTTTAATTCGTTTGTCCCCCAATACCATTTGTCCCACTCTATTAATTAATTCAAAGCATGGGTAAACATATCTAATTACTATTTTTAACACCATTATGTCTTGTTCCCCACTATGCATTAAATAAATGTCTTATTTCCCACTACCATGTGTTTTATTCCCCACTATAATATTTTAATGATACTTTAGTGCCTAGTGGACAGAGTACTCAACATAAATAATTCTTCAAGTTTCCAATTCCCGTATTACCCCTGAAATTATTGAAATTATTATTCTACCTCCATCTCTTCAATATGTAACAAAATTAACAACTGACCCAAACTGGTTCCTAAAAACACCAAATCACTACAACTATAACCAAATTCCTAATCAAATTCAACCAATAAATCCCATGAACTCAGATTGAATCATACAACATCAGATCAAAGGGAATAAACTAACCATATTGGGAACTAATCTTGGTTAACTTAGACACAAATGACTGAGCAAGAATGCAATAGTATGATGAATCAACAAACTGAACTTATATGAAACAGTATGAATCTCAATTAACTGAATCGAAATGTAAACTGAAACAATAAAGAGAAGGAGAACAAACAATACAGAAAATGAAACCATTTGAACCAAAAATACCAAACCATTACAGGAATACCTGAATTTCTCTAGAAAAGCATCAATTAATATCAACTCATAAAATCTAGCAATTCTAATTATCTAAATTATCAAATACACAGAAATGGATGAACATCATGCCTATTACCACAAAAATCAAGAAACAAGTTAAAAATGGGAAATAGGTAAAACCTGGATTGCTTTCCAATTAAACCGAAATGAAGCAAACTTTAAACGACTTTAAACGAAATCAACAACCTCAAACCAGAATCTCGGACGAAGACTTCAACTTCGACGTAAACAAGAAATCTGTTCGGACAACGAACGTCTCAAAACAAATGATGAGCAGCGAACAACTGAAGACGATGACGACGACCAAATAACAATGACTGACGACGTTGGGTGGTTGACGACGAACAATACTGAACGTGACTGGACTTGGATTGACTGGTGTTGAAGCAGAAGTTGACGGACAGCCATGGATGGCTGGAGCTCGCGAGTGGAGGGGTCATTTTGACATCGACTGTGGTCGACAAAGCTGCTGGAAAAATAATGGTGATGGGCTGGGGCTGGACGGTCGCTGGTGGTCGTCGTGCAGGCAAAGGGGACGATGGTGGTCGACGAGCAGAAGAGAGACGACGCAGCATCAACTGGTTGTGAGGCTGTTTGGTTGATGATGGTGAGGATGAGCAGTGGTGTTAGGACTGCTTGGTTCGTGGATGGTGGTCGACTGTTGTAGCAGCTGGTGGGATTGGGGTGGTTGACTGGTGGTTGTAGGGCTGGTCGGCGGGGCTGTGTGTGGGGGTTCATGGGGTCGTTTGGTTAGGGTTGAAGAAAGATGAAGGAGATGGTGGTTTGAAGAAGAAGAAGAGAGGGGGGCGGGTGTTTAGGTTAGGGTTTTGGAAAAATGAAAAATGAAATGAAGAGAGGGGTTATTTGGGTTATGGGGCAGACCGGGTCGGGTTGACCCGGTGGATTTTGGGTTGGGTTTGTGAGACACTTGGGCCTAGTTTGTTTAATTTGAAAGATGGCCCAATCCGAATTTCCTTCCATTTTTTGTTCTCTTTTCGTTTATTTGCTCCAAAATTAAACTTAAAGATCCTAAATTAAATTAATAAGACCAAAATTAACTTAAAATACTAATCAACTCCTAATAATAATTATCACACAAAATTAAACATCAATTAAAATAAAATCACACAATTTGGACATTAAATGCTAAAAGTGCAAAATACATTATTTTTGTGATTTTTTCATTTTTGTAAGACAAACTTAATTACTTTTAATTGTAAGTTAAATCTTAAATGCAAATGCGATATATTTTTGTATTTTTATTAATTTTAACAAACAAACACGCACAGACAAATACCAACAATAAAAGAAAAATAACACAAAAATCCACAAAAATCACACACACAACCCAAAACTATTTTATTTTGAATTTCTGGGAGTAATTCTCATATAGGGCAAAAATCACGTGCTTACAACAACGACGCGATCTCAATTTGACGATAGTTTGAAGAAACATCCCCATGGCCAAGGCCATCGATTAAAAAATGAGTTTGACCTCATTCGAATTACGATGGGATCTCACTTTGACGGCAGTTCAAAGAAACATCCCCAAGGCCAAGGCCATCGACGACAAAATGAGTTCGACCTCGCTCGAACTAGGACAAGATCTCACTTCGATGACAGTTCAAAGCAACATCCCCATGGCCAAGGCTATTGATGACAAAATTAGTTCGACCTCGTTCGAACTACGACAGGATCTCACTTCGACGACAGTTCGAAGAAACATCCCCATGGGCAAGGCCATCGACGACAAAATGAGTTCGACCTCATTCGAACTACGATCGGATCTCACTTCAACGATAGTTCGAAACAACATCCCCATGGCCAAGGCCATCGATGACAAAATGAGTTCGACCTTATTCGAACTACGACGTGATCTTACTTTGATGACAGTTCGAAGCAACTTCCCCATGGCCAAGGCCATCAATGACAATATGAGTTCGATCTCGTTTGAACTACGATGGGATCTCACTTCTATGACAGTTTGAAGCAATATCCCCATGGCCAAGGCCACCGACGAAAAAATGAGTTCGACCTCGTTCAAAATACGATGAGATCCCACTTCGATGACAGTTCGAAGTAACATCCCCATGGCCAAGGCCATTGATGACAAAATGAGTTCGACCTCGTTCAAACTGCAACGCGATCCTACTTTGACGACAGCTCGAAGAAACATCCCCATGGTCAAGGCCATACGACAAAAAACGAGTTCGATCTCATCCGAATTACGATGGGATCCTACTTAAATGACAGCTCAAAGCCACAGCCCAATGGCCTAGGCCATCGACAAGTAATCCTAATATCATAAACATTGCAAAGAAGAACAAATCGACAAAATATATTTTTACATTGCGTCAAAATATTATTTACAATATTCACAAAAGGGCTCAAGTATGCCCTCTACAACAATCCCAAAATAAAAGCAAAAACAAGCAAAGACTACACGTCATCACCGGGAGGATAAACATCTTCGTACCACGAGTCTGAGGCTAGATGGTTTGAGTCATTAGAATTTATGTCACCCCTTCAGGTGTATGGAGGTCGTACCCGCAAGCCTCACGAGCAGCACGAGCTACGGTATGCACGGCCTGAAGCTCCACTTCAGTCACCCTTCCCTCGGCGTGAAAATCCCTGTACACATCTATTTGAGCCTCATCGCGGACCGACAACTCATATAAGCAACGAGGAACGACCGGATGAACCAAGGCACGAGATGTAGAAGGCTGGGAACACTGGGTTACATCATTTTCCCTCAACGAGGCCACCTGCCCATTCATTGCAGACAGCTCCGCCTCCAATGCTTTAACGCGCCCTTCAAGCTCCGCAACTTTAAGATTAGAGGCCTCCCTCTCCCCAACCAAGTCCGATCTAGAAATGCAGAGGCCGTCTTCCAAAGACACCGATTCAGAAATAGCTGCCACTAGCTTAGCAACACTAACGTTCAGCTCACCCCTAAGCCCTTCAATATCTGTTGCCTTAGCACTCAACTCAGCGGTCAAGTCGGCTACCTTCGCCTGCAAATCAACATTCTCAGCCATCAGCCCCTTGCTCAACTCGAGCTGATCCTCCTTCGCCTTAAGAGAGCCCTCCATCTCACTACTGCGGGCAACAACCCTCATAATCTCCTTATCCCTTTCCCTCAACTCTTCAACCTTGCGCTCCAATTGGTCCTCCCACTGCTTAAGCCGCTCATAAAACACCTAGAACTCAGGGTCTTGATGATAAATGTCGGCCATCGCCCGATGCTTAGCACAATACTGCTGATATTTGCACGGCATTTTCTTATAAAGGCCCGTCCTCCTCCTCTCTCGGCGCGGCGCTCTCTCTCAACCTCCATGACGAGGGTCTGGCAAAAGAGAGAGAAGGGGAAAAGTTAGAAACAAATGCAGAACGAAGATCATCGCATAAATCCAGCGACGAAAGGGAAAGAAAAGACACTTAGACACCTGTAGGGTCATACCAGCGACCTTCTGAGATAACTCCACCTCGCATATTGCCCCAAACATCTCGCTTTCAGGAGCAGCACATAGAGGAGCTAGAGCAGGGGCAACTTGCTCGCTGTTCAACAACAAGTTGTAGTCCCTCGGGACGACTATATGACGGTCAGATCCGTCCATTCTAACCTCCACATGGGTATGGCGACCCAAGAACTCATTGACATCCTCTAGGTCGATGTCCAAACCTGAGCCTTCACCCTCGATAAGACGCCTTCCAACATTGGACGATGCACCACCCTCAATAGAGCGTACCGAGCCGGCTCCTAGATAAACTCCTTCCACTCGAGGAGATCTCCCTGACTAAATGGTGTTAGCCATAAAAGTAGGCATACGGGCTGTCTGCGACGCCCTTTTCCTATCAGCGTCCGTGGCCCATCCTTTTTTTTCTCAACAATGGGTCGTCCCCGTTAAAAAATTCATCCAAAGGGTGTGAAGCCGGCACCAAAGAAGCCTTTTCCCTCACGGCCATGATTTGAGAAGGACCTTCCAATCGAATAGGTTGAAGGCGACCCTATCAAAGAAACTTGTTCAAAAAAAACTTCGTATCTACAGTAGCGACGACTTGACAAAAGGCAGGGACTTGCGCCCTTCACCTGGAAGCTCCTCGACCTGTCGTCACAAAGAGTCATACCATTAAATAGGGTCGTACTACCAACGAAGTAGTAAGAGAAACATTTACCTGAGGGGACTCTAGGGCTGTATCGCTTCACGAAGGTGGTCCAATTTCGAGTCTCTACTGCCTGAGGAAATAGACGGACCACCCAATCCCTGATACCCACAATAGGGAGAGGCGGACGTCCCAAAGCTGTAAATGGGAATCATGTAAACTTTATAATAAATACATAGGGAGAAAGAGTGAAACGATTAACGACACTTACGGGCTCCATTCCATCATTCCAGAAACCTGGTGGTATCGGAAATGACATGCTCGGTTTTGACAAAGAAATACTTGTGCCAAAACTTGCGACTTTGCCCGTTCATCGGTCCCGACCACCAGCCCCTCAAATATCCATGGTACCTATGTGAAAGCGGGGGCGTGAACAAATGCAAAAGATGGTGGACGAAAACATCACACTCTTCCAATTCTGCATACTTGGTCAGTAGCAGAAGTACCTTGAGCGTATATGGTGAAAGCTGCACCGGACAAACTTGGAAAAATCTATAGAATTCTTCAGCCAAAGGGAAAAGAGGAAAGGTATAACCGATCATGAAAGGGTACTCATAGAAGGCACAGTACCCGGGTCTATGAACATCTACGTAGTCCTCCCCCCTCCGGGACCATCTCTACGTAAGAAGGGATGTCGTACTTCAAATGAAGAGCATCGATATGAACCTGATCTATCTTACAGTATATAGGGGCCGGATTAGGAGGAGGATCTTTAAGGAAGTCTCTTCGAGACAATGGATGTCTCGACAACAACTACCACCATTTCATCACCACCAGGAGGAGGCGCCGTAGATAATGGAGTGGCCTCAGTAACTTCTTCATGAGAACAACGAGACTTTGGCATGATATCGTTCGAAAGGATATGAATACATAATGAAGGAGGAAAAAGAAGCTTCAAACAAAGAACGTAAGAAGGAACTGAGGGATGTAAGAGCAAATGAGAAGGGGTGAAAGAAGTTATCAAGAGTGAAATGGCTAAAGATTTTCGAAAAAACAAACCCTTCATCTATTTATAGGGTCGGGTGGCACCATAATCGAGGCAGCATGTCACAAAGTAGCGCAAGAATCGAAGCATTCAGCCCTCAAATCCCAGCCTCGAAAACCTGCGTAATGATGACGCACGTAAAGCTGATATCATTTCCTGGTAAAGTGTATCACTCGGTGTTTTGCTTAACATGTTGACCATCTTTCGTTGGCCATGCAGTAACACTTCAACATATCAAATTTCTCCATAATAAAGCATCAAGTCCACTCATTGAGGACGCATTTGGTCGCAACCTCGACAAGTGGAGGGAATAACTGTACGGGTCCAAATTTGACCAACCACGACAAACGACCGGGTATCTTCGAGTCGACGTTTCAAAGGGAACTACCTTAGGGAAAAAGAATAAACTGTGCAAACCATGTAATAGGGTAAGCCCATTAGGGGATATTAGGAATATTCTGTCGAATATTCCTTGCATTTTGTTTTCTTACAATTTAAAAGAGTTTCTCTCTAGTATAAAAGGGGGACAGTAACCTTGTAATGGGGGATGGAGACTTTGGAAAAATCATTATTTGAGAATGGAGAGAAACTTATTGATCTTCATCTCTTTATCTATTACTTCTTCTAGAGTTTATTATATTCAGCTAAAATTTACCTCTTCATCTTTGATTGATTTATTCATAAAGATTTTAATATTTTTTTAGTCAAACAATAGGTGTGTATAATATAGTAATATTTAGTTTCCGATATAGTGTTTCGTAAAATTAATACATGCATTATTTTTATCTATCTATTATTTTGATGTGAAATTGTTGGGTTTTGTTATTATTTATTAATAACAAAAAAGGTGTGAATGGAAAATGGTGGAAAAAGAAATGGAGGGAAGTGAAATTTTGAATAAGTTTATTTCACTAATGCACTTTGTCCCTCATTGGTAGAAGGAAAGAATATCTTTGTGTATATATAAAGAAGCTTATCTTTTAGCTCTTAAAGAGTTAACAAGAACGCAAGCCTCGCGCCGTCGTCGTTGCTCGCTCGCTCGGCTTCGACTTCGGCTTGATTAATCTTTTTGGACAAAATTATTTTCAAATAATTAATTAATTAATTAAATTAACAAAAATTCAATCCGGAATAACCCATGTCCCCCGAACCGGTACGGTTCGACCCGTTTTCTTTCCCGAATTATTTTAAATCCATTTTAATTTTTTGCAATATTTTCAACAACTATGGCTATTCTGAAACAGTGTCAAACATGTTCCAATAGACATGACTGTTCTGAAAGGTAGCAAACTTTTTTAGAAATAGTACCAAATTGGCTATAAATATTCCTTCAAATCCCAAAATATTTACATACAAAATTTTCTGATAATCTTCTTCTTCTTCTGCACAAAAATTCCAGTATGTTTTACAGCGTTCGAGTGGTTCACTGTTCATTGGCATTTTTGGTACCAACACTCCGGTTAGTTAAATCGTTCTATCCTCGGAGGATATGTTCCAGAACCTCGGGTACTTGAGGGGAATAATTTTCTTAAGGACACACTGTGTATTCAGTGGGCTCGATTTGTTCCTATACCATTTTTGAAATTTATTTTGAAGTTCAAATATTATTTTTCAGAATTTATTTCTACTAACTTTCTATTTCTATTTTCGGAAAGATTATTATTTTATTTATTTATAGAAATATAGATTAATAACAATCTTAAGAAAATTAATTTATTATATTCTGAGTATTCTGTCTTAAGAACATAAAAACTTCATCATTTTTTTGTAAAACAGTATATAAAAACTTCGGTTGTTTTTATTACGTATTGTTTATTGATTAATTATTCTCTTGTATTGTTGACAATGAGAAATGACAATTGATAACGAAAATCCTTCTACGACTGTTGGTGCAACGGAAATAGCCTCGTCAAGCCGCATTGTTGTTCCTCCGGCCGAGAAACCAGAGAAATTTTCTAGAACCAACTTCAAACGATGGTAGCAAAGGGTGTTCTTTTATCTTACCACAATTGGTATGCATAAATTCAATAGTGAAGAGCCTCCAGTGCCTGCTGCGGACATGCCAGACAATGAAAAGTTCATGGTTGTTGAGGCGTAGAAGCAGGTAGATTTTCTTTGCAAATGATATATCGTAAGTGCTTTAGAGGATGACTTGTACAATGTGTATAGTGCAATGAATACTTCAAAAGAATTATGGGATGCACTTGAGAAGAAGTACAAGACAGAAAATGCATGAATTTCGTGGTTGCCAAATTTCTAGACTATAAAATGATAGACAACAAAACTGTGGGAACCCAAGTTTAGGAGCTTCAACTTATTTTTTACGACCTTATTGCTGAAGGTATGGTCGTGAATGAAGCATTTCAAGTGGCTGCTATGATTGAAAAATTTCCTCCTTCGTGGAGAGATTTCAAGAACTATCTTAAGCACAAGCGCAAATAAATAAAGTAGGAAGATCTTGTGATACGTCTAAAGATCGAGGAAGACAACAAAACAGCCGAGAAGAATTCTCGTGGAAATTCAACGATCATGGGAGCTAATATTATTGAGGAGACTGCAAGGAAGAGGTCTTCTGGACAAACTAAGGAGCAGAACAAAAAGAAATTCAAGGGCAGCTGCTACAATTATGGAAAAATTGGTTACAAAAGCTCTGATTGTCATCTTCCGAAAAAGGATAATAAGAAGGTACAAGCCAATATAGTGGAGAAGAATGATGACATTAATGATATTTGTGCAATGCTTTCGGAATGCAACTTAGTTGGAAATCTGAAGGAGTTGTGGATTGACTCTGGAGCCACTCGATATGTTTGTGCTGTCAGAGAAGCATTTGCGACTTACTCTACTGCTGGTGCCGAAGAAGAAATTTCCATGGGAAATAATGCAATAGCCAAGATTGAAGGTTATGGGAAGATATTCCTGAAGATGACTTCCGGCAAGGTGTTAACGCTGAACAACGTTCTTCATGTTCCTACTATTAGGAAGAATTTAGTTTCTACTGCTTTACTTATAAAGAATGGATTCGAATATGTATTTGTTTCTGATAAAGTTATTGTAAGCAAGATTGAAATGTATGTTGGAAAAGGCTACCTCACGGTGGGCCTTTTCAAACTTAATGTAATTGTTGTTGACAGTATGAATAAAATTTCAGCTTCTTCTTATTTATTGGAGTCAAATAATTTATGGCATATTCGTTTAGGACATGTCAATTATAAAACCTTATGGAAGTTAATTAATTTAGAAGTATTTCCTAAACACTACAAAAAAATAGCGTTTAACGACGGAATTTAGCGACAAGAGATAATCCGTAGCTACATAACAACGGATTAACGACGCATTTTGTAGTTTTTCACCAAATAAGCTACCAAAAGAATTTGCATAAAATATAGCGACAGACTCGTGACAAAAACTAATATTCGTCGCTAAAATTGGCGCTAAATATTACCACCTTTATTTTACCTACAAAATTAGCGACGAAAGTGCGGCGACAAAAATTATTAAAATCTAGTGAAAGATTTAACGTCAAAAGTTCCGTCGCTGCATTTGTTTTATTTATCAAGACATTACAAAGGTGATTGCGACAAAATTTCCGTCGCTAGTTTTTTTAAAATGAAGCTTCATTTAGATAATATCAGCGACAAAATCTCTTCGTCACTATAGTTGCCGCTAAAATCTAGTTCCGTAAAATTACATTAGTTATTATTAGCGACAAAATTTAATCCGTCATGAATGTCGTCGCTAATATTCCGTCTAAAGATAAATGTAACTTGGTCAAAAGATAGCCTTTCGAACAATTAGGGCAAACACCCCCTTTCTCTCCACTCTATTAGACTCCTTCACTACTCTCTAACAATGTGAATTTTTTTCTCCAAATACAAAAAATTAGGCGTGAATCTAGGGTTATTCGAAGTCATATGTTGCTGCTCCACAAGATTCTCAGGCGAAAGGATAAGATTCTATCGCACTTTCTATCGCACTTTGTACTTGCTTTACGAATTTTATCGCATGTTTCCATCTCCTTTTGTGTCTATCAGTTCATCTCCGTCTTCAATATTCCTCTTCTACACCTACTTTCTACCTAGGGCTTAATTCTTCATATTCAGTTGATATCGCCGGAGAAAACTACTCCTGTATCAATACCTCATTTTGGTATTTTTAATATTTTTCTTTTATTTATTTATACAATAATTATTTTATCACAGAAATTGGGGAAGTCTGTCCAACAGGTATTGCGAATCTTTACATCGAATGTGATTGTTTCTTTTTTATTTTTGTAGTGATTATTGTTTGTTTCCTCCTTCTTTGTTATTTTGTTTTGTCTAATTTTCTGATCCATTCTTTCATATTCCTAAATTTCTCAATTTGGATTTCATGTTGTGTACTTTACTTTGTTTAGTTCCGGTAAGTTTTTCCTTATTCTTTCTCCTTTTTTCCCTTCTAAATGCGCCAAGTTATTGCTAATGGAATTTATGTGGCATCTGCAACTTTCTATGTTCTTGTAGATATATTTTTGTTAGATTTTCACATGCATGTCGGTGACTTTATCCAATTTGCTTACTGGTGAGCTGAGGTTGTTCGATAAAATGACTAAATCAACTAAATTTCTTTTAGTTTTCTTATTTTCTCTCTAATTTTATTTTGGTATTTCTTTGTTTCTGGTGAGCTTTCTATTGCTTCTTTTTCCTCTCCAGTCTCCAACTATTGTTATAATATTGAGTATATTTTTTGGGGTAAATTCTATTTGAGTTGAGAGGCACAGAATTTTGATCATATATCTTCTTCTTTTTAAATGTTTTTTACTATTATGCCAATGTTTTTTCTTTTTGAAATTGGGTGCAATTTTGAGCTTTAGTTTCCTCCTGTTCTATTTTTGTTTCTACTTCTTTTTGCCTCTTCTTTAGATTTGCTATTTTTTCTCAATTTTTCTATCCCCTTTTGCACATGTATGTTCTGATTTACCACCTATATTGCAGCTGGCCTGTCCACTAGTTTCAGAGCATCAATTTCTTTGCTTTCATTTGCCTTGAGAGTCATTCCGCGAAATTCCTCAATGGAAGTAACTAAACAAGTATTTTGCAAAAAGAGTTGGGCTTCAACAAATTATCAAAGCTAAGCTAAAGAGGTTGGTTATGACTCAGTTATTATGACCATGTGCTTATGTCTCAATAGTATATGATGGTGTCTATAAAGGGGTTGTACTGGCCAGCTTGATGAATTGGCCACCAATACTTATGCTGCCATAATTACTATGCACCTTGACTATGCATGTGTAAGTCTCAATTTGTTATGCCATTTCTGTTGATGTGAGTTTCTGAAATTATTTTTATTGTGCTATTTTTTAGATGCTTCATTTTAGGTTATGGGTTAATTTTCAAGGATTGCAAAGTTGAGTATTTGATAAATTTGCTACGTGATTTAAATGAACTTTTCTTTTCTATTTCTTGAAGCTATTTTACATCACCTTCAGTTTGTTCCTTTTTCGGTATAAAGCTTTCTTGAAATGTGTGGGTTTGTATGGACAGTGTTTGAATATCTATCTAGATTAAAATTTATGCCAAATAAGTTTTAGGTCTTGAAGAGGCAAAATATTCATTTACCTTCAAGAATCAATATTTGTTGAGCTTATTTTGAAAACCCTAGGTTTTGGATTTTGTGGAGAAACTCTCACAAACTTGTGGTAAGTTTCTTACTCTATCTATATGTGAATTAGTATATCTTCTGTATGGTAAATTTCAGTCATTTAAAATAAAAAATTCAATCCCGTTTTAAAATTGGACAGCAGTTACTATTTTGGGCATAACTTTTCTCTAAAAATCGCATTTGTGTGATTCAAAATGCTGTAAAAAGATAAGAGATATATCTACAATTATTATAAAGACCAAGATGTCCAGTTCTGTGATTTATTTCCTAAAACATCTGCTGCAATACAGGGTAGAGCTGCTGCCCAGATTTTCTCCTTAAGAATTGTGAATTGTGGCGGCCCATTTAGACCCTAATTTTGTTTATATAGTGATGAGTCTTGCTCAATTTCTCCGAGAGGACAATAAAAATAAGTTGTTTAATAGGAAATATAGTGATCTGTATATGCTGAAAAATTATGATGAAGTTTTGAAATCACTAAGCACTTTATATGTTGGTACTCCTATACGAATGCTAGGTAAATATGTGCCATTATGTTCAAAGCTGAATGTTCTTTTTTTTCTTTTTTCTTTTTATATATGCAAGATTGCTATCTGAAGTGACTGTATGAAGATAATTAATCACATAAAATCCCATTTTCTTTTGTGTTAAAGATAAAACTATGTTCGTTAAGCTAGAAGGTGTGTGTAAGAAATATCTCCATTGTCTTTTCTCTCTTTTGATCAGAGTGTCCTATTGTTTTCTGCTATCTTAATTTATCTTTAAAGTTACCTTACATTCGTAACAGATACTTCAAATGGCCAGGCTCAGGCTCAGTACATTTAAAATTTGACTATCAGAATCTGAAGGTAATATCATGCAAGTTTATTTTTCTTCGTTTGGGTTTCAAATTCACTCTCTTTTAGGTTTTTTGCAATAAACTTTCAGTATTTCTGTGATGCCTGCTTAGAGGCAGTTAGAATTTATATTGGCAATATAGTAAGCTACCACATAAGAGTTTTCTGCCACACTGTGATTTGGTACAATGTTCTATTTTTATATTTCTATAATTTATATTCGAGATTATACCTCTGAAATATACATGTAGTGTCTTAGAATGTGAACTAGATAAGAATATTTCACCTCGATAGTCGTTCTACGCGTTGGGCCAGTATTGTGCATGGGCAACACCAATCTAGTCTATTTCTATAAGATAGCAAGGGCCCTAGATCTATTGTTTATTTACGCGGTTAGTCATAACTAGTTAGTACAATATTTGATTTTGCTAAGCCTTCCCTATCTTATATTTCGCTTAGATAATCATTAAAAAATCAAAAGAAATTTTTTGTTTTGTCTTTGAGTCGTAATAAGCAAAAATGAAAACCCTCAAAGATTTCCAATAAAGACAGAGAACATCAGAAAGGTTCAATTTTCATTCATGTGAGAGGTTCAATTCCATTAGATTCAGCTACTTCTTAAAAAATTTTGAAATTTTGAGTTTGTGGGTTGTGTTGGTTAAACTATGTGTTCATCTCTGTATTTTGAGATTTCCAATAAAGACACTCTGATTTATCTTCTTTTTTGTGTGAATTAATTCATTGTGCAAACAGAATTTTGGTAATGGTATTGATTTGGAGTCAAAATTCCATTCCCATATGGTAGGTTCTACACTATATAAGTGTGTAAATAGAGCTATTGGAACATGTTTTGCTGGATCTCTAGGAATTGGTGTTCATTGGGTTGCAAGTCAATCTGGAGACAGATTTGAACCTGTTATTCTCCAAGCTTCAGTTTTTCTCTTAGGTAAGTAGCAGTTTCTTATATATGTTTATGAGAACTTTATACTAGTTGTGAATTGCTCACATGTTTTAAACATATCTTCCTTGCAGCTGCTGCAACAACCTTTTCTCGATTTATACCTACCATAAAAGCGCGATTTCATTGGTTACTTGTCCTCCATATAGTTCCACATATAGTTGTAATCCCTGACTAGAATATGGATTGTTCCTAGAGTATTATTGCTGCCATTAGTTCCTAATTGCCCAACTATACCCTTTAGTTGCTCTATCTTTTTAATTGAATAACTTTTTTGTAGGTTGTTAAAAAGGGTCGAGATCCAACACAAAGTGAGTTGCATTTGCATGTCCATACACATGGTAATGATGGGACATCTTTGTTGCTGTGAAATCCCGAATCGTATATGTAAGATAACTTTTTAATTGACTTTACTTCCATATAATTTTTTTTATTTTGTAAATTGAATGTTCTTATTAACTCTTCTACCTGAAAAATATCAGGAGATATTACAACACCTCAATCTGATATTGATCAGTGTAAAGTATATTATCAAGCCGCGAGAGGAGAAAAGAAAAGAAAAGAAAAGAAGAGTATATGGTCTTGGATCACAAGCAAAATTCTACTACGAGCCAAATCTTCATGGCTCTTTTAGATCTGATGCTACATCGTCAACAACACCTCCAAATTATCAATCAACACCGACAAGAAATCTGGATGAGTTAGTGATGCGATTGATTCCTGTACTGACAGATTATATAGTTCCTGTAATCGTTGAGCGGGTACGCGAATTAGTTTCCTTACCCTCGCATCAACCAAATATTGATCTGGCACCTACAGTTCCAACATCTTCCACTGCTGCTAACAATGATGAGGTTCATGCATTGGGTTTTGATGATGACCGTAACTCTCCAGCCTAGCATAGTTAGCTTACTTTGTGTGGACATTATTGTTGGTCCTTGTGGATTTTTTGTACTTAATGATACTGTTATATGCATTATGCTTTATATTTTGGATCTTGTTGAATATATTGTTAATTTATATTAATATCAGTAACTTTTTATTAAGTGTATTTAATAGCTTTTAGGTAATATGCTTGAACAGAGTACATTTAAAATAATAAATAAAAAATATTTTAAAAATCAGCAATATAGTAAAAATAAATCATCGACGGATACGTTCCGTAGCTAAAATTATCGCGCAAAATTAAATCTTGCGACAAATTGGCAACAAAAGGTTTTTATTGCAAAAAGCAGGGACAATTAGCTATAACACAGCTAGTGACGGACAATTTTGTTGCTATAAGAACAAACGATAAATTTTATTATGTATTGCAGTGACGAAAGGCGTCAAAATAGCGACAGAAACAAGCTATATAGCGATAGATAGTTCCGTCGCTAAACTTTGCTACAGAAACATGTCGTCGCTAATCCGTCGCTAGTTCTACGATGGTTTTGTATTTTTCATCGCTATAAGCCTAGCAACGAGGATTTTAGGGACGAACTTGAATTCATCGCTATTCCGTCGCTAAACAACTTTAGCGATGGAAAAACCTTTATTTAGCGACGGAATGCGGCCGTCGCTAAACACTATTTTTTTTGTAGTGAAATTCGAGTGTGATAAATAAAAATGTCAAAATATGTGTTGAATCTAAGTTTGTAAAACATCCTTATAAGTTTGTTGAAAGGAATTCAATTCTTTAAACTTAATTCATACTGACATTTGCGATATGAATTTGACACCATCTTGAGGCGATTGCACTAGATATTGTTATGTTTATTTGTTTAATAAGGATGAAGCAATTGAAGCATTTAAGCAATACAAGAATGAAATGGAGAATCAATTGAATAAAAAGATCAAAATAATTAAAAGTGATAGAGGTGGAGTATATGAATCTCCATTTGCAGAAATATGGAATTATCCATCAAACTATTGCACCTTACACACCTCAATCCAACGGAATTGCAGAAAGGAAAAAGCAGACATTAAAGAAAATAATGAATTCTTTATTAGTAAGTTCTGGATTACCGTAGAGTTCGTGGGGGG
>MU718767.1:0-21061 GCA_026770625.1 Nicotiana glauca | reverse complement strand
GGGGGGGGGGGGGGGGGGGAAGAGCTCTCCTTATAGCTAATCGAATACTCAACAGAATACCCCACAACAAAATGCAATCTATTCCATATGAAAAATGGAAAGAAGAAAACCCAACTTGAAATATTTCAAAGTGTGAGGGTGTCTAGCAAAGGTACAAGTTCCTTTACCTAAAAGGGTTAAAATCGGACCAAAAATAGTATATTGCATTTATATTGGATATGCTACAAACAGTAAAGCATATCGGTTTTTGGTTCATAAATCCGATAATCCCGAGATTCTTGTTAATATAGTAATAGAATCAGATAATGTTGAATTTTTTGAAAGCATCTATCCGTATAAAACTGAATGCGAGTCGTTAAGTGAAAGACCTAAATGACCTCAGGAAGAACCAAAGGAAAATACTCCAAATATAGAAGATCCAAGGTGTAGAAAATGTCAAAGAACATCTACTTCCTTTGGACCAGATTTTGGGACATTCTTGCTTGAAAATGAGCCTCAAAGTTTTAAAGCAGCTATGTCATCTTCTGATTCAGCATTTTGGAAAGAGACAGTCAATAGTGAGAGTCAATCAATTTTGGATAACCATACATGAGAATTAGTTGATCTTCCTCCAGGAAATAAGCCTTTAGGTTCGAAATGGACCTTTAAACGAAAAATTAAAGTTGATAGCACTATTGACAAATATAAGGCAAGACTTGTTGTCAAAGGCTATAGATAAAAGGAAGGCCTTGATTACTTTGACACTTACTCGCCAGTAACAAGGATAACATCTATTAGGGTGTTAGTTGTACTAGCGGTCGTGTATGGTCTTGAAATCCATCAAATGGATGTTAAAACAACTTTCTTAAATGGAGAATTGGAGGAAGAGATTTACTGTCACGACCCTAAACCCGGACCCGGTCGTGATGGCACCTCTCGTGAACACAAGGCCAGCCGACACATTCCCATTTCAATTTTTAAGCAATAGAATAATAAGTATTAAGCCTTAAACATGATAAAAATCTCCAAATAAGCAGATGACAGTGTAATTTGCGGAAAACAAACCCAACACAACCTGATACCAGGGTATCACTAGTCATGAACATCTATCAATACACTACAAGTCCGAAATGTCTACCAAACTATTGTAAAATAACTGAAAAGAGATAGAGATGAGATAAAAGAGGAGTGGCATGGGGCTACGAACTCCGAGCAGCTACTTCATGGACTCCAAAATCTGCTGGGAGCTCTCAACCCTCGCGAGCAGGATCAACAACACCTGAATCTTCACATGGGATGCAGGGAGTAAAGTGAGTACTCCAACTCAGTGAGTAATAATTATAAATAAAGAATGAAAGCAAGAAATCACGTAAGGCACATTATAGGCTATAAGGAAGCAGTAAAGATGTGTAAAATTACTGAGTGCCGTTTAGACTTCATAAAAAGCTTTTTAACAACTAAGCAAGCAAATAACAAGCAAATAGGAAAAATAAACACATAAAAGGATCGCCCCTCGGGCACAATGTCAACAATTTTGCCCCTCGGGCAATATCTCAGAAAACAATACTAGCCCCTCGAGCTATATCTCACATCACAATAGGTACTCGCGCTCACTGGGGGTGTGCAGATTCCTGGAAGGGCCCCTTACAGCCCAAGCGCAATATCAAGCTATCTCGTGGCATCATCACTAGGCTCTCAGCCTCATATCAACAAGCCACCTCGTTGTGTACATATTTAAGGTCCTCGGCCTTATACTCATAATCCGTGTTTCCTCACAATATAGGCCTTTGGCCTTACTCAGTCAGAATCTTACAACCACTCGGGCAACAGTAAAACATAGTACTCAGCCCAAAATATCATTAAAGAAGAGTAAACATGGCTGAGTTATGAGAAATAACATAATATAGCATGAGTGAGTTCAAGTATAATGTCAAGACAGTGAGGAAATATCAATAAAAATCCCCTAAAGGTTCAAATAGTTTTCAGGAAGCCCAAATATGGTATTCAACCCAAAATATGATGATAGCAAATAGTTTTCAGTCAAATATGTGGTAAAATAATCATTTGAGACGAACTAAGTCACAATCCTAAATAGTGCATGACCCCACGCTCGTCATCTAGTGTGTGCTCCACTTCAATATAGCACAACGATGTGCAATCCGGGGTTTCATACCCTCAGGACAGTATTTACAATCATTACTCACCTCAATCCGGTCCAAGCTCTAGCCCACGACGCCTTTGCCCCTCGAATCGTCCTTCACTCACGTCGAATCTATCCAAAATCAGAATCACGTCGTCAAAATATACTAAGGGAACAGAGCCCAAGCGAAAATAATCAATTTATAGCATAAATCACGAAATTACCAAAACCCGATCCCCGGGCCCACATCTCGGAATTCGATAAAATTCACATCAATAGATTCCTCGTCTCCCCACGAGTTCATTCACACCAAAAGCATCAAAATCCAACCACAAATGACCCTTCAAATCCCAATTTCTAGGTCTCCAATTCCAAGCCCTAGTTCTTCAATTTTAGGCTTAATTTCCATGATTAATTAGGTGGAATTCACATTAGAATCGAGTAATAAGTCCATGAATCTTACATCCAAATGTTTCCCCTTGAATCCCTCTTCAATCCTCTTCACAAAGCTCCCAAAATCGCTAAAAATGGTGGAAATAAACCCCAAAATCGCGGACAAGACGACTATATAAACATTATGCCCAGGCCTCATTTCCTTCTTCGTGAACACAGTCAAAGCCTCGCGTTCGCGAAGCACAAAATAACTTTCACCAAGAATCCTCTTATGTGAACGCGACATGCCTATCACAAACACGATGAATCATCAGACTAACTCTTCGCGAACGCACTCCCTCTCTCGCGAACGCGATGAACAACTCGACCTCAAACCCAGCTGACCAATTTCCTCTATGCGAACGCACACCCTTCTCGCGAATGTGATGACAAATCACCCACCCCTTCGTGAACGCGGAGCCTTCCATGCGAATGCGAAGGCTAAAATCTCAGCCTTTACCAGCTAACACTTCGCGAACGCGAGGACCTACTCACGAACGCGAAGGTCTAATTCTTTGCAATAGTTCAACAGTTTTTCTACAATTCTCAACAACAAGAAATGGTTCGATTGACCATCTGAAACTCACCCGAGGCCCTCGGGACCTCAACCAAACATGCAAACATAACCCATAACATATTCAAACTTGTTCCAACCTTCGGAACGCTCAAAAAACATCAAAACACCAAATTCGCATCAGATTCAAGCCTAAGAATTCTAAAATCTTCTAAATTACACTTTTAATAAAAAAAAGCCAACCAAAACATGTCTGAATGACCTGAAATTTTGTACACACATCCCAAACGACACAACAGAACTACTGCAACTCTCGAAATTCCATTCCGACCCCTAAATCAAAATCTCACCTATTAACCGAGAAACACCAAAATCTACTTTCGCTAATTCAAGCTTAAATCTACTACGGACCTCCAAAATACATTCTGATCATGCTCCTAAGTCCGAAATCACCTACCAAAGCTATCCAAACCATTGAAACTCACACCCGAGTCTTCTAACACATAAGTTAACATTCGGTTGACTTTTCCAACTTAAGCTTCTCAAAAGAGACTAATTGTCTCAAACCTTATCAAATCCTTTTCCGAACCTGATCCAACCAACCTGATCACATATAGAACATAGACAAAGCAATAAGATGCAGTAATGGGGGAAATAAAGCGGTAACTCATGAGACGACTGGCCGGGTCGTCACATTTACATGGAACAACCTGAGGGTTTTGTGGTTCCTAGTAAAGAAAAGAAAGTGTGCAAACTCATGAAGTTGCTTTATGGACTTAAAAAAGCACCCAAACAATGACATACAAAATTTGACCAAACAATGTTGGCAAATGGATTTAAAATCAATGAGTGTGACAAATTTGTTTACATTAAAAATATACCAGGTAATGAAGTCATTGTTTGTTTATATGTTGATGAAATGTTGATAATATGAAAACGTATGACAGATATAAATGCTAAAAAGCATGTTGGCTAGGAAATTTTACATGAAAGACTTAGGAGTTGTTGATGTGATCTTAGGAATCAGAATTCAAAATACTCCACAAGGTCTAGCATTATCACTGTCTCATTACATTGAAAAGGTACTTGACAAGTTCAAGTATTTGGACTTCAAAATTGCCAAGACTCCAATTGACGTGAGTTATGTGCTTTAAAAGAATGAAGGTGAAAGTGACTCACAACTGGACTATGCAAGAGTATTGGGAAGTTTGATGTATATCATGAATTGTACGCAACCATATATAGCATGTGCTATTAGCAAACTGAGTCAGTTTACAAGTAATCCCAAATACATTGGATGGTAATGAAACGAATTTTGGGGTATCTGAAACATACCCAAAATTAAGCTTTTCATTATAACAAATATCTTGCCATGATCGAGAGATATAGTGATGCAAATTGGATCACCAGATCATCTGAAGTTAAATCCACGAGTGGATATATTTTCACAATTGGGGGTGGATCAGTGTCTTGGAAATTATCCAAACAAACGTGCATCGCCCATTCTACAATGGAGTTTGAATTCATAGATCTAGATAAGGCCGGTGAAGAAGTTAAATGGCTCCGAAATTTTTTGGAAGATATTCCATTTTGGCCCAAACCTTTGGCACCTATTTGTATACATTGTGACAGTCAAGAGGCAATAGGTAGTGCAAGGAGCATTTTGTATAACGGAAAATTTAGTCATATTCGACGGAGACACAATACCGTTAGCCAACTACTCTCTTGTGGATTTATTACAATTGACTACGTAAAGTCAAGAGATAATGCGTCGGATCCACTTACAAAAGGCCTATCTAGAGAAGCAGTTGAAAGATCATCAAAGGGAATGGGGTTAAAGGCCTAGGACAAGTCATCATGGCGGTAACTCTACCTAACAGATTGGAGATCCCAAGATCTAAGTTCAAAGAGATCAAAAAAAGTTATGAATGACAGTTCAACATTGTCAAATAACTCAACCCATTCTTCTGGTGAAGACAATGTTCAAAAAATGAGGTAAAGCATTAAGGCTTTTTGATGATTCAATAAAGCTTACAGCTTTTTAATGATTTGCTAAGTCTAGCAGGATATGACCAGATAGTGTGTCTTTAGCATTACACGTTTAGGAATCACCTATGTGAGTGTGAAGTGTAAGTCGCTTCAAGGAGAATGAAAGTAAAGGCCCATTCTCGAATCACTCATGAAACCAGGCGGTGTTTATGGATGAAACGAACACAACCATGAGAATCATAGATGGTTAAGGATAGATTGTGTGACTTATGTTGTCTAGGTATATAACAAAGCTCGACGGTTCAAATATATCAAATATACCGATTGACCAAGTATCTCCGATATAAGTTCACTACGGAAAGTTCAAAGGAAAACCTACACATCCGTGCATTCCTTTAAGTTTATAGCCATTCCCCATTCATGTGGGGGATTGTTGGGTTTTGTTATTATTTATTAATAACAAAAAATGTGTGAATGAAAAATGGTGGGAAAAGAAATGAAAGGAAGTGAAATTTTGAATGAGTTCATTTCACCAATGCACTTTGGTAGAATGAAAGAAATTTTTTGTGTATATATAGAGAAGCTCATCTTTTAGCTCTTAAAGAGTTAAGAAGAAGGCAAGCCTCGCACCATCGCCATCGTCGCTCACTCGGATCGGCTCGGCTCGGCTTGGCTCCGGCTTTGGCTTGATTAATCTTTTTGGACAAAATTCTTTTCAAATATTTAATTCCCAAATTATTTTATATCCGTTTTAATTTTCCCTCTATATTTCCAACAACTATGGATATTCTGAAACAGTGTCAAACCTGTTCCAACAGCCATGATTGTTCTGAAAGGTTGCAAACCTTTTCAGAAACAGTACCAAATTGGCTATAAATATTCCTTCAAATCCCAGAATATTTAGTTACGAACTTCTTCTTCTGCACAAAAATCCAGTGTGTTTTACAGCCTTCGAGTGGTTTGCTAATCATCGGCGTTTTTGGTACCAACACTCCGGTGAGTTAAATCGTTTTATCCTAGGAGGATATATTCCAGAACATTGGGTGTAAGCACGTGATTTTGCCCTATATGAGAAATACTCCCAAAATATCCAAAATAAAATGTTTTGTGTTTTTTGCAATTTTCTAGATTTTTGGGTTATTTTCCTTTTATTTTTTGCATTTTTGTGCATTCGTGTTTGTATGCCTGAATTAATAGAAAATACAAAAATATTTTTGCATACACATTTAGGACTTAATTGTGCATTTAGGAATTAACTGAACCATGTTTGGTTTTTAAAAGAGCGAAAATCACAAAATATGTATTTTGGTAATTTTATCATTTTTGTTCAAATTGTATGATTTTGTTTTAATTAGTGTTTGACATTGTGTGTTAATTATTGTTAAGGGTTAATTAATATCTTTTCAAGACAATTTTGGTTTTACAATTTATTTTTAGAATTTTTGTAATTAGGAATTAAAAAAGAAAAAGAAGAAAAATGAAAGAAAAGAACAAAATCGGACCAGGCCCAAGCCAAATCCAACCCAAACCTGCCCTCAATCCAGCACAAATTCGCGCCCAAACAACACCGTTTTGTAACGTTCAGTATGAGTCGTTGGATCACATCAATCCAACGGTCAAGATCAACCCTTTCATACCCGTTCCCTGTACCCGACCCGTTACCCGGTCTAACCGGACCCCCTATTTAACCAAACGACATCGTCCCCTGCTAAAAAATCGATCCTGGCTGTTGATCTTGGACGATCTAATAGCCCAAGATCATTTCCCCATCCCGTATATAACCCTAATCCCTTACCCCACGCCCCCACACTAAACCCTCTCTCACCCCCATCATCTCTCTCTAAATCTCAGAGACGAACCAGCCCAAACCCTAGCCGCCCCTACGGCCTTTCACCTGAAACTTGGAGGCAACAACGCCGCCAGCGACCAAGTTAACACCGTAAAGCCATTAGACCAACCTCAATTCAAATCCCTTACCCGTTTTGCTTGAATCAACCCGCAGCTTCTCGAATCTTCAATCGAAGATTCGAGCAAAGCTTGAAACTACCCCAACCGGCCCCAAACTCATACCCTGGCACCCCCTGACCTCCCTCGTTACCAAAACACCATTGGCCTCGTTCGAATCTGGCTAGAACCATTCGAACCCAAAACCGAACGAAGAACCCTAGAAAAACCAAAACTTGGGGTCTGTCCGAAATTGAAGGAGAATTTGGGGTCTAATCGACCACCATTGGAAGTGTTCTCAATTGAGAATACTCGATTAAGGTCCGTTCGACCTCAAAAAGGTTTCGAGTCAAGAGTTGACCTGGGTTTGTCTGAGTTTCTGTTTCCAGAGGTATATTTTTTTTCCTTTCTTTCTTCTCCTTTTTTTGTGTTCTTGTTTATTGTTATTTGTTTGTGTTTTGTATTGATTTTGTTCTTGACTTTTATTCATCGAGTTTCTCCTACTCCAATAGACCTTTTATTTGGTCAAAAGTGTTTCTGTTCGTGTTTAGTACATAATAGGCTGTGTAATCGATTCGATAAGTTTCGTCGATTAATTAGTTTCCTTTTAGCCCCTGTTTTTGTCAAAATGCCACTAAAATCATTTGTCTGTCTGTTTAATTCTGATTGTTGGTTGTTCATGGATTATGTGTTGTCAATTATGCAATCGATTAATTAGTTATCGTCGATTAGTCCAGTCTTTTTTGTAGTTCGTCAAATGGTTTGATGTCGAATATGTTATATTTTGATCCTTAGGCCTTTAGCACTGTTAATAATCCTGCATTTTTTGCATAAGACTGATGCATTTTTGGTATGAATTCAAAATTGGATACTGTTTCGTCCACTCTGAATGCAAGTCGAAATTGGTACTGAATTAGTTTTAAAATTTCCAATAGTTTCAGTTCATTTTGATTTCCATAGTCAGCTGGTTATAATAGATTTAATTTTGTGGCTGATATTAAGGATTGGTTATAGCTGGCTAAGGTAGAAATCACAGGTTCTTTCAGGGGGTAGGGATAGGACAGTAAGAACAGTGAGATCCCAGGGGTAATTTGGAAATTGAAAAATGGGAAAATGGTTTGAAATTAGTGGTCTGCCAGAGGGTATCTAATTAAGCATTAAACTAATAGTTGTTTAATAATGATAGTGGAATATGAATTGGAGTAGTATAATAAGCCCATAACAATGAGATTAATAATGACTAAAACATACTCTAGTGGGGTTCAGGGAATATGATGGGCAAAGAATGGTTTTAATAAGGGTTTTAAGAAGCTGACATGTCAGTTTTTGGGTATAAAGACGAGGCATTCAGATCATTTTAGGAGGGATCTCTTTTTTGGACCCTAAGAATTGAGAGTTAAAAGATCCGAAAATAAAAACCTCACGGTCTCATTGAAGCCTCTCTCTTGCTTCATTAATTTCATCTTCCTGATTCAAATACACTAAGACTGATCTTAAGCAACTCTAGTGTATCTTTGAGTTCATTTGGGTGTTGAGTATTTGATGTTGGTTTTCAACTGGTGTGGTTCATCCGCTACTATTCCATTGCTGTTGTGGTTGTATTTACTAGGTGGTTGCTGGTGTATTGCTATCATTGTTGTGTTGTACGACTGTAGCTGACCTCTTTTACTTCTTCCTATTCCTTTCTACCTTCCAGGTACACATTTTATGAACTCACCTTGATGTAGCTGTGAAGTGGAGTGAAATGAATATATTGCCAGATTTCTGCCCATTTGAGAGTTACTTATTGTCACAATTCAATAGATGATTTGTTAGATAAACATGATTAATGATAGTTAGTTGTTTTTGTGTTTTTATAAATAATAGACACACTGGTACTGAATTTGGACTGTTTTGGACTTTTAAACTCTGGATTTGTTAATTCGTTTCAGAACAATAGCATAAAGTCAGTAATTTAGTATCAGCAATTAGTCTAGTAGCTAATGTTAGTTCAGTTTTGAAATCAGTAGTAATACAATCATGAAATCGGTGATTTAGTATAATGCAATTCAATTATAGATACTAATATGCTTTAAAATCAGTGTGTATATATCTGTTTCCAATCTAATCGTTAATCCTTAATATAATTCAGTCGATTCGTGTATGCAATAGGTTAGATCAAAAATCGATAGATGGATATTTTCTTGTTAGATAATTTCAGAGTTGATTCAATCCTTGCAATTAAGTATTTAGATTGATAAATTTGGAAAAGACTAAATAACCAAGAGTCCATATAGTTTGCAATTACATAGCTACGGAATAGGCGTCGAGCCTGGACCCACGGTAAACTTGGGCTCCTTGGAAGCCCATGTACCTCCATCCGCCTATTTGAAATTAATTGGGCTACTGGACCAAAGTCCTTTCAGCCTGTCTATGTAAGACTCAGACCAATTTGCGTGGCACCAGGTCCACGCCTGGACAGCTTCATGCATCAGGGCTGGGTCAAACCTTTAAGGCCCATAAAATTGCTATAAATCAGAAGTTATTCAAATTATATCAGGAATATGGGAATTAATTCGAAAATATATATATATATATATATAAATTTGGGTTTTAAATTAATTGGCGGGTTCAAATTAAAAGGGCCCTCCCTTGGTTTGAATTCGGCCTTGAATTTGAAGTTTGAATTTACAAATGTAAATGGATTAGCCCTTTTAGAGACGAAAAAAATAGAAAAATCATAGTTGCTTTAGGATTGCCCTTTAAATAATAAATGAGACGAGCCTCGCTTAATAAAATGCCAAGTTGCGGGGCCTTCATAAATGTATGTATTAAAATACTTAGATTTCGGGACAGGCTGTTTAGCGAATTTCACGGCCTTCCCCAAAAATAATAATACGTTAGTCTCGTTAGGCGCGTTTTTAATAATTTTACCTTCCTAAATTCAGGTATGCATTTCATGCAACCCAAACCCAAATCCCAAAACGTTGAATAAGATGTGTCGAGGATCCGGTTACATTTCATGTGACGTGATGCAAAAACATATTTTAAACGACGTTCAACTCCTTAGTAATTTGAATAAAAGCGGTTAAAAGTTAAAAGTGGCACATAAGTTGCAACATGTTTTAAAAATCAGATAAATAAGCCGAATACGACAGTTGAGCGACCGTGCTAGAATCACGGAACTCGGGAATGCCTAACACCTTCTCTCGGGTTAACAAAATTCCTTATCCGGATTTCTGGTTCGCGGACTGTTAAATAGAGTCAAACCTTTCCTCGATTCGAGATTCAACCGGTGACTTGGGACACCATAAATCTTTCAAGTGGCGACTCTGAATCTCTTAATAAACGAATCTTGTTTCGATTGTCCTTTAATTGGAAAAACTCCCTTTACCACGCCCTTCGCGGGGTGCGGTAGTTCCAAAATGAGGTGTGACAGCTCTGGCGAATCTGCTGGGGAGTGGAAAGGAAACCCAAAACTTTTGTTCAGGATTCAAGAACTCGAGCTTGGTATACTTGTTGTATTTGGACTGTATATTATCTGATTTTTCTATATGTTTCCTATTATATGTGCTAAATGCTTTAACCATTTTGATATTGTTGAACTGTATTATAAATTGTCTTCTTGCGCATCCCACTCTGAGTCTTCTGAATACAACCTCGGGAATCGCGGATATGCGCCCCATTCTTTGTTGAGATAAAGCCAGTAGGCTTGGGCTCCCAGTGAAGGATTATTAGTCACCCATATTTAGGAACAGGAAAAGGTCCAGTAGTTAAGCCGGAAAAGTATTGCTCCCGGTACGCTACCCCTTCCCAACTCGAGTTATCCGCTCGTTTGATTGCCAGTCTAGATACGCCTCGCACCCCAGGCATTAAACCTAGTATAACTTGACTTCATGCTGGTCCCTAGTAGGAACGCTTATTTGCATTATGTTGCATTGGACTTAGGGGACTCAACACAGGGGTTGAGTCCCTCTAGGATAGGTAACTTGAAATGAAAAAGACCATCCTGCTGCATCTTGTTTGTTTTATGCATTTATTTGCTTCAGACTTGCATACTGACCGGCTTCTGGAAATTGAAAATCGTAAAAAGAAAAAAAAAGAAAAAAATAGCGGTGTAGAGAGATAACTACTTTTTAAATAAAAAACCAACGCCTAGGTAGTGTCGAAACTCTGCCGAAATTTTGAGAAATAAGGAGCAAGAAAAGTTTTTTTTAATTATTTGGGAAACAATAGTAAAGAGTCTGATTTTCAAAATTAGTTTATTTTCCTTTACCGAACTACGCGGGTTTGATTCTCACCGGATGGGAGATACATATGCAACCTCCATCAGGTTCATCCCACTTATTTCAAACAACAACAACAACAACAATAACCCGTATAATCCCACTTAGTGGGGTCTGGGGAGGGTAGTGTGTACGCAGACCTTACCCCTACCCTGGGGTAGAGAGGCTGTTTCCAAATAGACCCTCGACATCCTTCCCTCCAAGAACTTCCCACCTTGCTCTTGGGGAGACTCGAACTCACAACCTCTCGGTTGGAAGTGGGGGTTGCTTACCATCAGAGCAACTTTATTCATATAGGTGCAATATGGATTCAGTTAGTGGGAGACCTGACAAGAAGCTGAGAGATGAAGAGCACTCGCCGTTTAAAATTATCGACAAAATGCCCGGGTTATTAGAGCAATGGTGGAACAACATGGATAGGTTTGAGCAAGGAAAGATCAAAGATCATTTGAAAAACTTGGTAAACATTATGGAGATCGAGCCCAAACGAGAACTCATCGAAGCTTTGGTTCATTTCTGGGACCCAGAGAATAATGTGTTTCGTCTCAATGGATTTGAAATGACTCCTACCTTGGAGGAATTCGTTGAATATACCGATATGGGGCGTAAAAGTCGAACAAAGAGACTTTTGGCTCCCAGGGACGTTACTGCTACTAAGTTCCTTGAGTAGATGTGGATCAGCCACACTGAGATAGCACATGTGGCGCAAGGGCAGGTCTGCCTAGATTTCTTATATCACAGGTACGGACATGAAGTGGGGTTATTAAAATATGGTAAGAAGCTAATTAACAAACAAAACCAACACACATGGCGAGGCCATGGACGGAAAGCATTCATTGTAGCTTTTTTGGGGTGCACGGTCTTCCCGAGAGAGGATCGGAAGATCAACATTCGGTTATCTGGGATAGTCACAGCCATGATGAAAAGAAATGATTCCTCCATTCTTCCAATGGTGTTAGCAGATATCTTTCGTACCCTAACTAGGTGCTGGGAAGGAAAAGGTTTCTTTGAAGGTTGCAATCTCCTACTCCAGATGTGGTTCATGGATCATCTTTTCCGTCATCCTTATCGAGTAGACCACCATACTTGTTGGGGTAATCTTGTTCGCCAGTATAATGCTAGACTGAAGAGTGAGTTGGAGATCCGCATATTCCCAGAAAGTGTGAATTATTGGAAAGAGCATCTTCACTCCTTAACAGATCACCAGATCACATGGAATTATCCTTGGTTCACCGCAGAATATGTCATCTATAAGTCATCTTGCCATCCGTTTCTGATCTTGATAGGGCTTCGAGGATATCAACCATATGTTCACATTAGAGTTCTACGTCAGTTGGGTCACAAGAAGATAGTGCCCCCGATAGAGACTATGGAAAATTTCATTTGGGAAGCAACATCAGAGGATCCCATTCGCGAAGATTATGCTCAACGTATTTGGAATGGAATTAAGATACTCGAGCGTGGCACCATGGTGGCAGATCGAGAAAGGGGTGAGTTGAATCATTCTTATCTTGGGTGGTTCTATAATCAAGATGCTCTCTCAGATAGACCAGGGACAGTTGTAAAGAGCACTGCAGAGTGGGAAGCTGAGATTCGAAACAGAGTTGGGCTAGCTGAGGAAGAGATGAGAAAGGGTTATGAATCTGATTTTGGAGCACTACAAGAAGAGCTCGGCATCATTAAAGTGGACAGGGATCTGCTGTATGAAGCTTTTGAGAAAGAGAAGTTCAGTGGGCACGAGAGAGGCAAGCACTCAAATCCCAAATTCAAAAGAAGAACATAATCATAACCGCTCAGCAACAAGAAGAAAGAGAAGCACAGTTCAGGGTAGTCCGTGATCATGAGCGCATGAGTTACGCTCCACTAATCAAGGGTTTGAGGGATCAATTATAAGGAGTTGAATCAAGCAAAGAGAGACAGATCACGGAGTTTGAAGTAGAAAGACATCACTACCAGAGTATGATCAATCGGATGGAGGAGGAGTCACTAGAAGTTCGGCGCCAAAAAGATATGGCCTTGGACCGCAAGCGTGATGCCGGGATCTCGCTGAGACACGTGGTCAGCAAAATCAAGAGTTTCATGTGGCCCAGTAATACGTTAAAGGAAAGATCCTTGAGGTAGACACCTACACTTCAATAGCATGCAAGAGTTGTAAGGGAATGACATCCGAATGGTTTGCAGAAGTATCATTGAGCGTTGCTCGTCATATATCTGCAGATCTGGAGAGGATATACCGCAATGGTTTTGTTTATCCTTATGCACTCTCGCTTTTCGAGTCTTGTACCAAAAGAAAATCAATGAAAAGTATTTTTGTTTAAAAATTCTAAAAGTAAACCAAAACGTGAAAATCATATGGCAGAACTACGCACAGGTCTGATTCATGCGGGGACATGATACGTAGGCAATCCCCATAAGATTTGACCACCACTGAAAGAAAAAGAGAAAAGGCAAAGCGAATAGACGAAAAGAAAAGAGAGAGAAAAAGAAATAAAGGAAAGTTTCTAAAATACTTAAATGAGGCACAAATAAAATGAGCCAGGATGATGCATGCGGTCGGAGCAAAAACATGTTAGAAATGGTTGAAATGCCTAAGAACATTGCATCGCCCAATGTGCAATTGCAATATGTGTTAAAACTCTAACGCAGACCAAGTTTGTTGTTTTCCCATTTCAACTCCAGTCAGTTTGTTAAAGCGTACTGGCACCATACCATTATCAAACAAGATCCAAAGGGCCCATACTAAAAAGCATGACTAGTTCAGACCAAGTGTTGAGGAGGAAAGAACGAAAAGTCAGCTCCTGAGGGAGGCAATGGAAAAAATGGAAAAAATGAGACTGGAGATGAACGAAATGCAGATAGCCTTGGCTAGGGTACAAAAGGGGACTGAACCACCCATTACTCCTACTCTCCCACCAGGACACACGCCGGAATACCCTCCCCCCGGCCCTTCGATAAGCTTCCCTAGTCACCACTACTATCAGGGAAGAAATCCCTATGATCCCCAAGCTCCACCACCCAATCAGAACCCTCCCCCACCAAATGTTCCTGTTTTCATGGGACCCCCACCAGCCACGCTACAGAGATCATCTAGTGAGACGTTGTTTCAGGCTCACGATACCCAATATTACCCCCCTGAACCCACATTCAAGGCACCCGAGCCATATGCCTATAATCCCCCTTTTGAGGTCCCGGCGGAGATTAAAAAGCCGGCTAAGAGCCCAGAGCAGGACGAAGTACTGCGAAAACTTAAAAGCCTGGAGCAATCCTTCAGGAACATGCATGGGTTAGGCAATCAGGTCAACGTGGCCTATAAGGACCTGTGTCCTTTCCCTGACGTCCAGTTGCCGGCAGGGTTCAAGATGCCAAAGTTTGATCTATACGAGGGTCACGACGATCCTATGGCACATCTGCGAGGGTTTTGCAGCAAGATGAGAGGAACAGGTGGTAAAGGTGAGCTGCTGATAGCTTACTTTGGCCAAAGTCTAAGTGGGTCCGCACTGGAATGGTACACAAGACAGGATCCGAGCAGGTGGTACACCTGGGATGATCTAGCACAGGCATTCACGGGTCACTTTCAGTATAACCTTGAGATCGTCCCCGACCGTCTCACATTGCTGAAGCTTAAGAAGAAGCCCGGGGAAAGCTTCCAAGAATTTGGGTTCCGGTGGAGAGAACAGGCAGCCAGAATTGATCCTCCGATGAGAGAGGGAGAAATGGTGGATTACTTTCTGCAAACTCTAGAGCCAACTTACTTCGGTCACTTGGTGACATCGGTTGGCAAATCCTTCAACTCGGTAGTGAAAATGGGCGGTATGATTGAAGAGGGGCTTAAGTCCAATAAGATCTTGAGCTATTCGACAATTAAAGCAACCACTCAGCCCATTCAGAGCGGCACGGGAGGTGCGCTCGGGAAGAAGAGAAGAGAAAAGGTCGCAACAATAGAGGTAGATAATTCGTCCAGATCAAAGAGGTCCTTCCCCCCGATACCAATCCAGGCCCCCTCAACCAAGTTACCCACACACTCTAAACTACCCTCCACAACCCTACTACCTACCACAAGAACCACACTTCTCCGTCCATCAAGCCCAAGCATACACCCAGCCTTCGGCTCGCCCGCAATGGCACTCGCCGGCTCCCCAAAACACATATCCACCTCCACAAAACACCTATCCACCACCAAGAGCCTACAGGAACCCTCCAGGGACAGGTTTCCGGGGGAATCAGGCTTTCAGAAATGAAAAGGTGCAGAAACCAAGAACCTTCACTGAGTTGGGAGAAATCTATACTGCTTTGTTACACAAAATTAAGGAAGTTGGGTTTGTTGAGTCCTATTGAGCCCAGATTGCCAAATCCCCTTCCCCAAAATATGGACCACTCGGTAAGCTGTGAGTATTGTTCAGGAGCTCCTGGACATGATACTGAGAAGTGTTGGAAGTTGAAACGTGCAATGCAAGATCTTATTGACACCAGCAAGATCAAGGTTCAGCACCAGAGGCGCCCAACATCAATCAGAACCCATTGCCAGCACACCACGAAACCCATATGATTGAGCTTGTGCACGAAGGAAGGGAGCTAAAGAAACCCTCACAGACGGTGATGATGATCCGTGCCAACCCAAAAGAAAAGTTGACCGGTGGAAAGTAGGTGGTACAGTTGGAGAAGGTAGATGTCAAGCTAGTGGTGGTGATGGGGAAAAGACTGTTTGTTGTTGCAAAGAATCCAGAACCATTCAAAGTAACGGTGCAAGGGGTACCAAGCAAGCTAGCATGCATAGGGCTAGTTGTTATCCGACCAGTAGTGCAAAGGCCGATAATCATCGAGAAAGCCATGCCATGGAGCTACAGTAAAGCGATGGTAATGTACAAAGGGAAGGAGGTTGTAGAAGAAATATGTGAAGCCCAGGGGTTAACTCATTCAGGGAGGTGTTTTGCTCCCGTAGAGCTAAGAAGGTCCAATCCAGCGGTGATAAAGAAGCCCGTGATGGAGGAAGAAGCAGAGGAGTATTTAAAGAAAATGAAGGCCCAAGACTACTCCATTGTGGAGCAGTTAAGAAGAATCCGGCACAGATTTTGTTACTATCATTGTTGATCCATTCCAACGACCATTGCCAGGCACTGATGAAGATCCTGAACGAAGCCCATGTTTCGGACAAAATCTTAGTGAACCATTTGGAAAGGATAGTGCACAAAATCTTCGAGGTAAATCGTGTGACGTTTTCTGATGATGAATTGCCGATAGAGGGTACAGAACATAACAAAGCCCTATACTTGACCGTGAAATGCGAAGACTCGGTGGTCACCCGAGTATTGATTGATAATGGGTCAAGCGCCAACATCTGTACTTTGACTACTCTGAACAAGCTGAAGGTTGATCATGACCGAATTCGGAGGAACAACGTCTGCGTCCGAGGTTTTGATGGGGGTGGTATTGATACGGTGGGGGATATCATACTGGAATTGACCATTGGTGCAGTGGAATTCACCATGGAATTCCAAGTGGTAGACGTGGCAGTATCATACAATCTTCTATTGGGGCGACCCTGGATCCATGTCGCCAAAGCAGTGCCTTCTACGTTGCATCAGATGGTGAAATTTGAGTGGGACAGGCAAGAGATAGTGGTGCACGGGGATGATGGTACGGGCACTGTGGGTGATGCCATTGTACCATTCATAGAGACCGATGATGACAAAGGTCCCTAGGTTTACCAGATTTTTGATGCAGTCTCAATTGATAAAATTTCTAAAGGCAACAACCTTCCACTGCCCAGAATCGCAGCGGCCACCTTCATGATATCCTCGGAAATGTTAAACAGCGGGTTTGTATCCGGCAAAGGTTTGGGGGTCGACTTGCAAGGTATTGTCCAGCCAGTTTCGTTGCCCAAGAATTTGGATACTTTTGGATTGGGATACAAGCCTACAACAACAGACGTAAGACAGGCTCGGAAGTTCAAGAAGAGAGGTTGGGTTCTTCCCAAGCCGGTTCCGTATCTCTCCAGATCCTCTGTCAGAGCAGGTAGCAGAAGGTTGTCGGTCCCGAAAGTTCTCGGACCACTGATTGGGTTAAATGGGGATTTGAATCAAAGTTTTGAAAGGTTGTTCGCCGACGTCAACATGATAGAAGCTGGAGAAGGTTCTAGTAGGGCGGATATACAGTTTGTGGGGTCTAGGGACAATATAAAAAATTGGACAGCTACTCCTCTTCCTACCCGGAGGGAGTCTTGTTCTCTTTATACTAGTTCTAATGACATGGCATGCACAACGGATCTTCAACCTAGTCTAAAAAATCAATCTGATTCCATACTAATTGTACAAGAGGTCGATTATGACGATGAATTGGAATACGATGAGGATGAAGCCTTTGAAGAGATAAACAGAGAATTAAGCCAGTTCGAAGAGAAACCCAAGCCCAATTTGAATGACACTGAAGCTGTCAATTTGGGGGATGCAGACAATGTCAGGGAAACCAAAATCAGTATCCACATTAAGCCGAATATAAGGGAGGAACTAATCAAAGCACTCATCGAGTTCAAAGACATTTTTGCATGGTCGTATGATGACATCCCGGGCTTAAACACCGATCTAGTGGTTCACAAATTGCCCACTAACCCAGCATGCCCTCCCGTCAAGAAGAAATTGAGGAAGTTCAAGACAGACATGAGTGTGAAGATTAAAGAAGAAGTAACCAAGTAGGTGCAGGCAAAGGTTATTTGCGTCACCCGATATCCTTATTGGTTAGCTAATGTGGTGCCAGTGCCGAAGAAAGATGGAAAGATCAGAGTATGTGTCAATTATCGCAATCTGAACAGGGCAAGCCCAAAGGATAACTTTCCATTACCCAACATCCATATTTTGATCGACAATTGTGCTGGACGGGAGATCAGATCTTTTGTGGATTGCTATGCTGGGTATCATCAGATACTGATGGATGAAGAAGATGCAAAAAAGACGGCTTTCAGTACGTCGAGGGGGACTTATTGCTACCGAGTAATGCCGTTTGGCTTGAAGAACGCTGGGGCAACGTACATGGGAGCAATGACTACTGTGTTTCATGACATGATACACAAAGAGATTGAGGTGTACATGGATGATGTGATCATAAAATCCAAATGTCAGGAAGACCACGTAGCAGACCTAAGGAAGTTTTTCCAAAGACTTCGAAAGTACGATATTAAGCTCAACCCAGCCAAATGTGCATTCAGGGTTCCACCTGGGAAGCTGTTGGGATTCATTGTCAGTCGACGAGGCATTGAGTTGGACCTGTCAAAGATCAAATCCATCCAAGAATTGCCACCGCCGAAAAACAAAACAGAAGTAATGACTCCGTTGGGAAGGTTGAATTATATCAGCAGGTTCATCGCTCAACTCACAGTGACTTATGAACCCATTTTCAGCTACTGAAGAAAGATGATGTGGCAGAATGGACGGAAGAATGTCAAGAAGCATTTGACCAAATCAAAGGGTATCTATCAAACCCACCTGTGTTGGTTCCACCTGAGCCGGGAAGACCGTTGATTCTCTATCTAACGGTCCTGGAGAATTCGTTTGGTTGCATACTGGGGCAACACAACATTACAGGAAGGAAGGAGAAAGCCATCTATTATCTCAGCAAGAAGTATACAGTCTATGAGGTTAAGTACACTCAGCTTGAGAAAACATGTTGCGCCCTAACTTGGGTGGCACAGAAATTGAAGCATTATCTGTCATCCTATACTACTTATCTCATTTCGTGCTTGGATCCATTAAAGTATATTTTCCAGAAGCCTAAGCCCACAGGGAGGTTGGTGAAATGACAAATATTACTCATGGAGTTTGACATCGTCTATGTGACGAGGACGGCCATGAAAGCCCAAGCATTGGCCGATCACTTGGCTGAGAATCTTGTTGATGAAGAATACGAGCCATTGAGGACGTATTTTCCTAATGAAGAAGTGATGCATATAGATGAGTTGGAATTGACCAAGGAACCAGGGTGGAAGCTTTTCTTTGACGGAGCTGCAAATGCAAAGGGGGTTAGAATTAGAGCAGTACTTATTTCTGAAATAGGGCATCATTATCCTGTTATGGCTCAGTTGCGTTTCTATTGTACCAACAACATGGCTGAGTATGAGGCATGCATTTTGGGCCTACGATTAGCCATCGATATGGATGTCCAGGACGTCTTGGTCTTGGGAGACTTGGACCTCTTGGTGCATCAGATTCAAGGTGAATGGGAAACACGAGATTTAAAGCTTATACCATATCGACAATGTTTGCACGATCTGAGCAAGCGGTTCCGATCAGTAGAGTTCAGACACATCCCAAGAGTTCATAATAAGGTTACTGATGCTTTGGCCACTTTGGCATCGATGTTGCACCACCCAGACAAAGTTCATGTTGACCCATTGCATATTTAGGCTCGTGATCAGCATGCCTATTGCAACATGGTAGAGGAAGAAATGGATGGCGAGCCATGGTTCTATGATGTCAAAGAATACCTCAGGATAGGGATATACCCGGAGCAGGCCACCAGAGATCAAAAGAGAGCCATTCGGCGATTGGCCAATGGATATTTCCTTAGTGGAGGAGTGTTATACAAAAGAACACCAGATTTGGGATTGCTGAGATGTATAGATGCGGGTCAAGCCGCGACAGTTATGACTGAAGTACATGCTGGAGTTTGTGGGCCACATATGAGAAGATATGTATTGGCGAAGAAGATTCTTCGAGCAGGGTATTACTGGCTCACCATGGAGCGTGATTGTATCAGTTTCGTGCGAAAATGCCATCAGTGTCAGATACACGGAGATTTGATTCATTCTCCGCCAACAGAATTGCATGCAATGTCAACGCCATGGCCATTTGTTGCATGGGGCATGGATGTCATTGGACTTATTGAGACGGCAGCTTCCAACGGTCATAGGTTCATTCTGGTAACCATCGATTATTTCACTAAGTGGGTTGAGGCTAAGACTTTCAAGTCGGTAACCAAGAAGGCAGTGGTGGATTTCGTTCATTCCCATAGCATCTGTATATTTGGGATCCCAAAGGTGATCATCACGGACAATGGTGCTAATCTTAACAGTAGTTTGATGAACGAAGTCTGTCAACAGTTCAAGATTACACACCGTAATTCCACCCTGTATCATCCCAAGGCAAATGGCGCGGTTGAGGCAGCCAACAAGAACATAAAAAAGATATTGAGAAAGATGGTAGAAGGATCCAGGAAATGGCATGAAAAGCTACCATTTACAGTGTTGGGTTATCGCACTACTGTTCGTACTTCAGTAGGTGCAACTCCTTATTCATTGGTATACGGAACTGAAATAGTGATACTAGCAGAGGTTGAAATTCCGTCCCTTCGGATAGTCGTTGAGGCCGGGATTGATGATGATGAATGGGTCAAAACCCGATTGGAGTAGTTGAGATTAATTGATGAAAAGAGATTGGCAGCAGTATGTCATGGCCAATTGTATCAAAAGAGAATGGCAAGAGCATATAACAAGAAGGTGCGTCCCAGGAAATTTGAAGTGGGACAGCAGGTGCTGAAACGAATCTTGCCACATCAGGCCGAAGCAAAGGGCGAATTCGCCCCGAATTGGCAAGGGTCGTTTATTGTGACCAGGGTGTTATCCAATGGTGCTTTATGTTTGATAGATGTTGAGGGGAGATGCATCGACATGGCTATCAATTCTGACGCAGTCAAGAGATATTATGTGTAATTTCTTTGATTATAATTGATGTTTGTTGTTTGCTTGTACTTGGCATTTATCGGAGGATGAAATGACGGAGGCAATTCTTTCTTCTATCCAAACACTTTAAC
>MU718763.1:94027-106106 GCA_026770625.1 Nicotiana glauca | reverse complement strand
GGAGAGATTTACGGTAAGAAGAGTGTTCATGATTGATAGAGATGTGTTGGTAAATTTGTATGAAGCATAAACAGAAGGAATTACATCAATAGGGGAAATCTTTACCTTAGTTTTTTCTCATCATTGTTTACAACCTTAGAGTTTTAGTTTACAGCTGTTTAATTTACTTGCAATCTTAGTTACTAAAGAAACCATCAACTGTGATTCAAACATTTGGGAAATTAGTTCTAAAGAGTTTAGTGGGTCTAAATATTGTGATTGATAGGTTAACTCTTTGTGAATTCGACCCTGGACGTAATACTCGGGTTATATTTGCAACATACGCATTGTCCTTTTTATAAGGCATAGTTGGGCGTGATCAACCTCAATTAAGATGAAACAAGTTATTACTGTCACGACCCAAACCGAAGGGTCATGACGGGAACTCGGTGCCTTACTCAATCGAGTATCAACGTAATATATCTTTCTTATCGTACTATCATTGGTAACTGGGCCAACATGGCCATAACTTGTAATGTATAACTATAAGTGGGAAAGCACTATATCAATGAACCAGCATTCTTAAAACATGAATACATATGGGTCGTCAAGGCCTCTGACATACTGTACAAAATGGGAAAGGGTACCAGCCTACCCATAAGCCTATAGCAAAATTCTAACACGATAACTCATAGACTCGGCTGCACTCTGAATGGGGTGAAGTCTTACCAGTCCTTCATTGAATGCTTATCTCGTCTACCATGAGGGCTCGTTAAACTAATTGTCTATACCTGCACTAATGAATGCAACATCCCCAACAAAAGGATGTCAATACGAATAATGTTCCGAGTATGTAAGGCAATAAAATAACTGAAAGCTAAAATTGAATTGATAACTGAAAGTAACTGGGAGTCAAAGATGATCTGGAGATATACTTACCTGTTGATAGTGACTCAACTCTCTCAATATAGTAAGTAAAATAAATGCCCGGCCCTATAAAGCTCGAAACGTGTAACTGCTTCGCCGTAGTAGGCTCACTCATAGGCGCTTGGCCATATTAGGCTCTGTATCTCGGCCATTCTGGGCTCACTAATAGGCGATCGGCCATAGTAAGCTCAGTATATAACTTACCATCTGAGTAGAGGTTTGTCAATAGGGGCCTGCCCACTGATTATAGCACGATGGTGGTGAAAATTCTGTCATATTATATATATATATATAGACTCTCTACTCTCTTGACTAGATGAAGACAATCTTTAACTGAATATAAAGTCCTGATAAGGGAAAATACTATAATTTATGAGACGAGGATAATGTACATAAGTTCAGTAATACGAATTTCTCTTTATTCCTCGTTATCAAACTCATGTAGTTATGAGATCATGCCAAAATGAAGGAAGGGCTTAGCCTTAACATACCTGGACCGATTCTCTTGATAATTCCTCGAATATATGTCTTTTGCAGCGAAACATGTAACGGTGGATCGAAGTAGGGTAAAATTCGTATGAATTTTGTTGCTTCCATCCGATATCTTAGCCAACATAAGCACCTCACTTCTTAATGATATGGGAAAATCCGTATGTTGGTTCTTGTGAGCATCTCACTTCATAAGAGCTTTTATAATCCATTGCATTCTAAACATATCATTACCTTTTAATGACTTATGTTGGTATCTTTATCAAAGAGAGTGGACCCCACTTTAAGATGACTAAGCTTTGGCCTAAATGCCCCTAATATGCCACCTACTTTTAATGTCTAAGAATAATCTTGGGCTGCCACATTAAGGAGAATAATTAAAACTTATCCAAATAAACTAATTAATTAGTTAATTTCCCACTAAAGTCAATAATTATCCACATAATTAAGAATTACCTCAAATTACTTAAAATACTACTCACTTTTATCACACCTTAGACACCTTACTATCATGTGGTACCTTGTATGGTACTAGTCTATATATATCGGTATTATAGCTCGGACCGTATTTTATGTCAACTTGACAAACTTTGACAAAACTTACTTTCTTTGATTCGCTTACCCTCTCACCTTCACGAATTTACTTTCCACTTGTTTGAAATAGTGTAATACTTATAATCTCAAAATAATCCAATTCTTGAGTTTACGTCGATTAACTTATGACGAAACTTTAATGTACGAAAATGCGGGATGTAACATATTGTTTCCGAGCTTTCATCAATTTACCTATGGCGTACTTTCACGTACGAAAACATAAGGTGCAACACCATTCCCTCTTTGGAACATTCATCCTCGAATGTAGACTAATGCATTTATCGGTCTCTTAATCGGATGGCTCTTACGAATGGTTTTAATATTGTCCTTGCCATTAGGTAAATGTACTGTGAGTAGATCCAAAGTCTAGGGCATTTCCACCTTTAGGTCTCTCTGTCACACCACGACTTGTGGTCGGAATCCTTCTAATCTCATAACTATTACTATCTTCTATAATGCAGCATGTACAACTTCTTTCTTATATGTGTGCCTATGGGATTCTTCCCTCCAGCTTTTAGCCAATCTCTAGGCCTCACTTTGTGAACTTGTACAGAATTTTGACAAGTTGTCCCTCTGGGTGTCTATATCTAAGTAGATCATACTATACCATAACCCTTACTTCGATTTATCGTTACTAAGGTCTACTACCAAACTCCAAGTTACTCTCATTGCTTATCCTACATGTATAAATCTAAGTTCTTTAACGCTTCTTCATTACTGTTCATCTTAAGACGGATGGCCTAATCTCATCTCATGCTTTGTAACTTTTATCCATCCATTATTAATTTACCTCAATGTTGATCTACAATCTATCACTGATAACTTGAGACTTCTTACGTAATACCTTGCTACTAGGGATTACATTGCATCGTGGAACATTTGAAGTGATTTTGCTGATCCACTTAGCGGCGATATTGTACTTATATAACCGTATTTTATAGCATCCCAATGTGATTCACTTACATGGGTATTTTAATCTCGTACAATTCATGAAATCCCTTTTTTTAAACCATTACTCAATCGAAGTCCCAAACGTCATCCCTTATGTATCACAATTACACCCTCATTATACTCCCAGGGCAGCATTCAATCTCTTCTAGATGCTACTAGTCTTAGACTTCTTTGAGTTCATTCAGGATATACTGAGCTTTCTATAACTTAGAGAAACCATCAGCTCTCTTGTTTTCATGGGCTTAATCCTGAGGAGTTATCCATTATGGTCACCTTCCTTTTCTCATCCTTACTCCTATCTTCCTAAAACTTTGTCGCTCTACCATACTTTAGCTTGCGACCTACACATATCTATTTATAGTACTCGTAACCATCCTTCAACTTGCTTGCACCATAGATTTCCTTATGTTATTCTGAAACATTTAGCGAGACATTACATCGCCTCTAACTCTTTGTTACTCTCTTAAATAGACCTCTCGGTACCAAGAAACCACAGATTGGAAGATATGCTACTGACGATACCGCTATCATTCCTGGATACTTAATCCCCATGCTTATAGCCTTTTATCCGAAGTATGGATTATTCACAACCTTCTACATTTGAGTATCTCGTACATTGTTCACCCTTACCTTACTTACCTTAAAATATCGCATCGAAGGTTTGGCCATTTTCTTCATATTTTGAGTTTTAGACTTCAGTTTTGGGAGCTTCTTTTTAGGTTTTTCAAGCAAATCGATTGGGTAAGTGTTCTTCACCTAGAATTTAGTATATTTCATGATTTTATCTTTGGTTTTATCATTTAATTTGTGTTTTGAATTGAGGAAAAATAGTGGTTTTTGAAGAAAGTTTTCAAAATGAGAAATCATGATTTGAAGGACGAAATGATATCGAATTTGATAATTTTTGTATGGTTGAACTCGTATCGGAATGGGTATTTGATTTTTGTAAATTTTGTCAGGTTCCAAGGTGCGGGCCCATGGTTTAACTTTGGACCGATTTTTGGATTCTGTTAAGAATGAGACTTTATGATCCGGCATAGTTTCTTATGAGTTCTATTTATGCTTTGAAGTTATTTTGGTTAGATTTGAGCCTTCCCGAGGTCTTTTCGCCCGAGAAGTTCATTTTAGAGTATCGATCTGTCTTCTTTGAGGTAAGTATCTTGCCTAACATTCTGTGGGAGATTTCCCCTTAGGATTTGAGTCTTCTATGTTGATTGTAGTCCATGTACGCGAGGTGACGAGAGCGTACTCGGACTTATTTGTGAAAAAATGGCCTTTTAGGGTTCTTAGGTCCTTATATTCACTGTGTATGAAGTTGTTCTTGATATGGATGAGTTTCTATTTACTAGTTTCACCTCTACATGCTTAAATTAGAATTAATTGCTTTAGGATTTACTCCTATTGTCTATTTGGCTCTTATTTGACTTAACCAAAGATTTGTACCTCTCCTGTTGTCATGCTATCTTTTCATAACTGCTTGTATTATTTGGAAATCATTATTATCTCTCCTGTATTGTTTAAGTCTTAATTGAGGTTATTATTATCTTTTCGCTGCTCATCCTTAATTGAAATCCGTTGTATATTCTTCGTAATTGCCCAACCTTAAAAGAGTTTTAGATATCTTCAATTTAGTTGACATGTCCTTATTTGGTATCATTTGACTCGTGTTAGCTTCCTTGTTATTGAACTACATATTGTGGGATCGTTGTTGCATAATATCTTCCCCTATGTTGAGCTACTCAGATTACGCCTAGTATTCTCTATTGTGGTTATTCCTTGTGATCTAGTTCTACCATCTCGTTGTGATTGAAAGTTCATGAGTTTATTTACTTTCCATGTTCTTGTATTCATTATCATTGTTGTTGTTGTACTTGTTGTGGTGGTGCACGAGGTTTTTGTCATGTGGTTGTTGTTATGGGGTTGCACGAGGTTTATGCCGTGCTGTTGTTACTATTGATATGCAGCGTGACAAGGCGGGATATATATGTGTGTGTGTGTGTGTGTGTGTGATAGGGGGTGACTGGATTGCGTATGTGGTGAGACAAGGTGAGAACATTATAATTGATATTGTGGCGAGACAAGGCAGGCACTTACTATGTTATTATTGCACACATGGGTAGACAAGGTGGGCTATGTCGGGGATTGATTCTTGATGGCCTGGGGGCATTCTTGTTGTTGATATTTTTGTAGCGGTATACTTATCTGTGCGAGCTTTATCTTGTGAAATTTGTGAGGAAATATTCTACGTGTTGTCTGTTCTTTTCCTTCTGCTTACTAGCTGGTATGAATCATGTAAGGACACTTGCACAAGAATACGCTTAGTTAAACAAACATATTGGATAAAAGGTCTTCTTGATAATGTTGAGTATAGATGCACACTCTTGTTTGCTTTCCATATATGTGAGAGTGGCTCTATTTGGCACGTGAGTTGTCAGTAAGATTATAAGGTGTGATGAGGGCACAAGATGCCAAGTGTTAGGGTTCAGGTATTGAGACTCGAGAGTCGTAATTTGTCCTAGGGTTCGGTATTTCTTAGAGTTTGTTGACTAAGACCAGATGTGAAAACTGCCGTAGTTGCTGAGTTATTACCTTCCCTTGATGTATCTATGATTTCAGATTTGGGTTGTGTTTTCGTGCACTCTTCTGTGTCATTATTTTGGTGTTCTGTTGATACTTGTTGTTTCCTTCCTTATTGAAATTACTGTATGGTTAGTCGTATTGTATAGTCTTTATGTAGATATCATATTCTGATGTCCTATACTTATACTTGTTTAGTTTATTAGACCAGTGAGTATCTTGACTGTTCCTTGTCACTACTCCACTGAGTTTAGTATTGATACTTACTGGGCATCATTGTGGTGTGCTCATTCTAAACTTCTGTATATTTTTGCATTGATCCAGGTATTTGCTCGTTAGTAGCTATGCATATTGTTGCTGTGGAGACTCAAGGTAAACCTGTTGCATTCATAGGATTTAGAGTCACCTTCCTAATATTTGTATTCACACTGTTTTACGTATTCTTAAACAGTTGATTTAGAAGTTGTAGTAAACTCTGTAGAGCTTATGACTTGTACTACCGATTTTGGGAGATTGTAAATTTGTAAAGATTCTATATCGAGATATTAGATTTTCTTTTTTATTGTTGTTATTCAGTATATGTTAGACTTACCTAGCCCCTAAGACTAGGTGCCATCACGATACCCAACGAAGAGAAAATTGGGTCGTGACACACTTTATTCTGAAAACTCGAACAAAACATTCTTTTGCTTTTAGCTTCCCCTTCTCCATCTACTAGCTCTTCAGGTTGCCTAACATTCTTTCTCTACTAGGGACGGGAGCCACACTAAGGTAATATTTATTCCTTTAAATCTTGTAATGCCTATATTTGTAGTACTCATATCTAGTTGTACTATTTTAGAGTGCACCATCTGGGTGTCCCACAAGGAGATCTATTAGCACATTTTCAACATCCTTCGGAAATGTCAATTAACGCAAACAATCTATCCATCATTTTGGGTCACTCTAACCCTAGCTGGATCCTGATATCCGTCTTTTTCTTATACTTCATCTGTTATCCCCCATAAGGCATAACTGAGATGGGTGTGGCCAGTTATACATACCTCTATTACTATTGAAGGTAACTCAAAAGGCTTATATCTATCTTCCTGAATTATAGATAATGTTCATTTTTACTAACTGGATACTTCGTACCCTTCTTCGCTTGCTTCTCTTACTTTTTGAAACTTGTACCTTCTAATTCTCTTATTCCTTTTTATCGTAAGAGTGGATAGATATTATTGCTTGAGGGATTCTTATCAAGAAGTTTACATATCTTAGTACATACATGATCTATTGAATACCTCATATTTATCCATCATAAGCATGATGCAAAAATCGATTTCTCAACTCTTCCACAGCTATATCTCTTACCAACCGTCTTTCTAGATGTAGGCATCGTTGTATTATGAATAAGATAGAGTTTAGAAAATTGAGTTCTTAAAACTGATCCCTACCACGCGATCTAGAGTAAAAAGAAGGAGTGACAGTGCTAAATGCCATGTATCCTCCTGCTTATAAGTGTGGTGCACAACACACCCATAAACAAGACTCTACTAGACACGGCTTGTAGACTCCCAACAATAGAACTGCTCTAATACCACTTTTATCACATCCCAAATCGAAGGGTCACGACGGGCACCCAGTGCCTTATTCAACCGAGTACCAATATAACATATCTTTCTTATCATACTATCATTGGTAACCGGGTCAACATGGCCACAACTTGTAATGTATAACTATAAGTGGGAAAGCACTACATCAATGAACCATCTTTTTTAAAACATGAATACATATGGGCCGTCAACACCTATGACATACTGTAAAAAATAAACCTCTGTCTATAAAGCCTCTAAGAGTATTTGACATCAAATGGGATAGGGTACGGGCCTACCCATAAGTCTGTAGCAAAATTCTAACACGATAACTCATAGATTCGTCTACACTCTGAATGAGATGGAGTCTTACTGATCCTTCACTGAATGTTAACCTCGTCTACTATGAGGGCTTGTCAAACTGATTGTCTATACCTGCAGGCATGAATGCATCATCCCCAACAAAACGACATCAATACGAATAATGTACCAAGTAAGTAAGTCAATAAAGTAACTGAAAGCCAAAACTGAACTGATAACTGAAAGTAACTTGGAGTCAAAGATGATCTGGAGATATACTTACCTGTTGATACTGACTCAACTCTCTCAGTATAGTAAGTAAAATAAATTTCCGATCCTATAAGGCTCGGAACGTGTAACTGCTCCACCGTAGTAGGCTCGCTCATAGGTGCTCGGCCATACTAGGCTCTGTATATCGGCCATTCTGGGCTCGCTCATAGGCGCTCGGCCACAATAAGCTCGGTATTTAACTTACCATCTGATCAGAGATTGCCCAATAGGGGCCTGCCCACCGATTATAGCTCGATGGTGGTGAAAATACTGTAATACTGTATATATATAGACCCTCTGCTCTCTTGACTAGAAGAAGACAACATTTAACTGAATATAAAGGCTTGATAAGGAAAATACTGTAATTTATGAGACGGGGATAATGTACATAAGTGCAGGAATACGAACTTCTCTTTATGCCTCGTTATCAAACTCATGTAGTTATGAGATCATGCCAAAATGAAGGAAGGGCTTAGCCTTAACATATATAGACATATCTCTTGACAATTTCTCTAACACACATCTTCTGCGGCAAAATACGTAACGGCGGGTCGAAGTAGGAAAAATCCCGTGTGAATTTTGTGGCTTCCATCTGATAGCTTAGCAAACATAAGCACCTCACTTCTTAATGATATGGAAAAATTCGTAAGCATCTCACTTCATAAGAGCTTTTATAATTCGTTGCATTCTAAACATATTATTTCCCTTTAATGACTTATGTTAGTGTCTTTATCAAAGAGAGTGGGCCCCACTTTAAGATGACTAAGCTTTGGCCTAAAGGCCCCTAACATGCCACCTACTTTTAATGACTAAGAGTAATCTCGGGTTGCCATGTTAAGGAGAATAATTAAACTTATCTAAATAACTTAAATATTTTATTTATAAAAATATAATTTATTAATAATATTTATTAAGAATAAAAACTCTAATTTTATTTGACATGTCGTTTCCAAAAGGTTGTGTCTTTTTAGTAAGTATCCTTTTTCAAATCTATTTTAACTTCTAATTTAGTGGAGAATTATATTCCTATTTAAACATAAAGGTACACATTCCCGTATTGAAGAAACGATTTGTTAATGTATTTATTCTCTTCGGTGAAGGTACATGCGTTTGTAATGCGTTAAAATGGTTAGACAACCACTATGCTTGATCCTTTTGTTATTACTAATTTGCTTGCTCATACCAAACTTCTTTTCGGTCTTTATATCATTTCAGATTGTTTGGAGCACTAGAGTGAAGATAATATTTTTTTTCCTTTTTTATTGGTTATGAATTTGTCTATGTGCCGTTCCATTTTTAAATTATTATAATAACCTTTTCATAAAATATATTTATATTTCCCGATGATAATCAAAAATATACCTGAAAGATATTTTGTGTTCTTTCATCAATAATTAACTTTTACAAAATTGTTTGTCTAGAAGGAAAGAACTACTTATTATTAAAAAAACATAACTGATGCCTTGATTCAAACGGTTGTGCTCCTTCATATTAGAATAGATTTTCAAATGTTTTGCTTCACAGTTATTTTATCACACGTGGTAGTAACAATCTAAAATGAAAAATAAATAGTTGAATCAATTATTAGATTGATTTCCTTGTGGTGATCCTTTTTCTTTCATTTGCACACAGACAGTTATGAATTTTCTCTGTTACTTAACTGTCTGCAACTTTTGACTCTCCTCTATGGAAAAATAAGTATTCGTAGCATTGGCACAAGTGATATCATGGCGAACATTAATATGTAAACTGAAGGTACTACTGATTTTTAGCATTCAAAACTAGCAATTACCACTCTAATGTTATAATTATATTTACTTTAATAATTTAATTCACATTTGTTCAACCATTGCTGAACGTTAATTTCGATTTAAAGGCTTTCCAGTAAAAATACTCCTTCTTAAAACACATTTTGTTATTCTTCATTCTACCAATGTTGAAAAATATTTTCATTTTTTCTTTTGAGAAAAAAATCTTATACTTCCATTCCAATTTTTTTTCTTGAGTTCTTGTGATATAAGAAATTAGTAAAGAATAGAAATTTAATTTCATTAGTAGGCATTATATCCTCAGTATCGAATTTCCATTAAACTGTTTGCACAGCGTAGAGAAATTGCCAACCTCAAAATAGTTTCATTGGAAAAGGCGCTGCCTGCATTCCTTAAATATTTTAATTAAAATTCATTGCATAATTTTATATTTGGATAATTTTTAATATTTCTACAATATGCAAGTGGTGGTGAAAATATAGATATCGTTTTAATAGTAACATATTTGTAACGATCCGACTGGTCGTTTTACTTTCTAGAAACTCGTTCCCCTAAATAAGACTTTCCGTACTTGATTTTACTGATTTATGACTTGCGGGGATGGTTGGTTCGGGATTTGGAAGAGTTTGGGTTGAAATCGGAACACTTGGTTTCTTAAGGTTGGCTTAAAAGGTCAAGTTTGACTTCGGTTAATATTTTGAGCAAATGACCTCGGAATCGGGATTTGAAGGTTCCAACAGGTTCGTATAATGATTTCGAACTTGGGCATATGTCCTGATCGGGTTTTGGATGACCTGAGAGTATTCTGGCGCCTAGTAGTGAAAGTTGATTCCTTAAGGATTTTGAAGTTCTTAAATATTTGGTTTGGCGTGAGTTTTTGTGTTATCGAGGTCTGACCAGAATTCCGAGACCAGTAATAGTTTCGTATTGTCATTTAAGCCTTGCACGCAAAATTTGGTGTCAATCGAGTAGTATAAGTGTGTTTCGTTGCATTGGATGTGAATTGAAGAACTTGAAGTTCATAAGTTTGATTCAATTGGTTTTAGGGGGTGATTCTTAGATTTAACATTGTTTCGGGCGTTCCGAGGGTTCGAGCGATTCCGTTTTATGATTTTCAACTTGTCGGTATATTCGGTCGAGGCCTCGTCAATCGAACGAGGCTCGAGTTGAGTTAGGAAATTTTGAAAGGAGCTGAAGCTCCAGGTTGATGTCATAACCGCACCTGCTTGCCAGCCGTAGGTGCGAGACCACAAAGGCGGTAGAGCTTTCGCAGGTGCGGCCCGAGGGGAGGAGCCCAGGAACCGCAGATGCGGCCCCTCTTCCGCAGAAGCGAAACTACAGAAGCGGCCTCAAGACCGCAGATGCGGTCCCAGGCTGTTCGGTCTTATTTTGCAGATGTGGATCTTCCCTTGTAAAAGCGAGACTGCAGGTGCAGAAATCGCTGAAGTCAGTCCCTTCATTTAATACGGGAAATATGTCATTTTTGACACATTTCATTCAATTCTTGGGCGATTTGGGAGCTTCCAAAGAGGTGATTTCGGCCTAGCATTGTGAGGTAAGTTATTTCTATATAATGTGAGTTTAATACATAGTTTAGGGGTATATTACACCTTGTAAATTAGTGAAAATTGTGGGTTTAGAGTAAAACCTAGTGTTTTGATAGAAACAAGATTTAACCACGAAATTTCTTATGAAATGAAGTAAAAATTATATATTCTTGATCCTTTTGTTATGGGTACAACTTACCTCGAGAACTTCCAGAATCTGGGCACGTGGGCTTGGAGATGGATTTTAGGAATGTTGGCCCAAGTAAAGGTGAAGTTTTGAAGACTGACAAAGGAACTCAGAGGACCAGGTCCATCTTGTGAAGCACAGTTATGATCAACTCAAACATGTGAGATGCACATGAAGGAGATAAACCTAACTTATCAAAAGTGATATCTCCTGATCATGATTAAAAATGTTGCATATTGGATAAGGAGAAAGACTCATTACACAAAGAGAAACACGGCTTAAGAAATGGATAGAGTTAGAGGATGAGACCAACTAGAACTCTTCCACCAAGGAAGAGTAGCATCTGTATTCTAGTGAATCTCTTTTTACTAACTCCATAAATAGTGTTGTTCTCTTTTACAGGCAACGCACATAAGCAGAAGTTAAACGTGAATTGAGAGAAAAATAGCAACGCAATTTTGCAAGCAATTTATGTGTGATTCAAGCGTTGCAAACTTGAAGCTACTTAAACCAGATAGAAGAACCAGTTCCAAGTGTATGTCTTTTATTGTAGTTCAATTGTAGTAGGTGTTTTAATATTGTACCTTTCAGCTTATCTAGAAGCAATTGTATTAGGTACTTAGAGTTTTCAAGTTAGAGTTAACTTGAAATTGTCGCAACAGTTGAGGTTGTGTGCCACAACGGGATTAGAGTTAATTCTAGGTTTACAAACGAGTTTTGTAAATGCAATTTTTGGCTCAGTGATTTTAGTGGAGAATTTGGGGAAAATCCTACTGGAAGGTAGGCCATGATTTTTTCACTTTTTGAGCCAGGTGTTTCCACATTAAAATCTTTGTGTTTTTTATTTTCTGTGTTTATTATTCTGCAACAGTAGTATTTGGAACACATAGAAGAACCAGGTCCTTTTATAATCAA
>MU718763.1:12867-93875 GCA_026770625.1 Nicotiana glauca | reverse complement strand
CCCCCCCCCCCCCACTTGTGTGGTATTGAAGTATAAAACATCAATTGGTATCAGAGCAAGTTATCCTTGAAGAGGCTAAAACCTTAGGAACATATCAAGATGAGTGCACCACCTGGAAACTAGGAAGGACAATCCATTGCTATGCCTCCACTCTTTAATGGCCAGTACTATTACTGGTGGAAGAACAGAATGAGAGACCACATCATAGGAGAAGACTATGAACTTTGGGACATTGTTACTGATAGTCCCTTGGCTACTACAAAGAAAAATACTGAAGGAATGGATGTGCCAAAGACTAGAGCTGACTGTACTGCTGAAGATTTGAAGAAATGGGAAAAGAATGCCAAGGCCAAGAAATGGCTTCTGTGTAGACTAGGTCCAAATGAGTACAACAGAATTCAAAGCTGTACTACTGCTAAGGAGATCTAGGACACTCTACAAGTAGCCCATGAAGGAACTCCTCAAGTAAAGATATCAAAAGGAGCACTGTTGTATTCTCTGTATGAGAATTTCAGCATGAAGGAAGAGGAAACCATCCAAGAGATGTACACAAGGTTCACAACACTAACAAATGAACTTAAGTCTCTTGGAAGAATTATCCTTGAAGAAGACAAGGTTGAGAAAATCTTGACAAGGGTCTTGGCAGTAACTTGGGAAAGAAAAATCACTGCTATTCAGGAATCAAAGAACATTGCTACTCTCAAGTTGAATAAGCTGATTGGAAATCTCACTGCTTATGAACTGAGAAGGCAAACCATGAAGATGGATGCACCCAAGAAGGAAAGAAGTCTGGCTCTTATAATAGCTGAAGGTGCAAACTTAAAGGATGATGAAATCACTTCAAGAAGTACCTAATGAGAGGAAAGGGTTCTTCAAGAGGTGCAACCTTCAACAAACAAGGCCCCTGAAAAACAGACCAACGAGGGCTGCTACAAATGTGGTAAGACTAACCACATGATCAAGAATTGTCCTCGGTGAGAAATTGAATAGAAGAAAGAAAGGGCTGAAGAAAGTATATCACACTTCCTGAGAACAAAATTTGAACACATTGTGGTAAGACTGGTCACTTTAAAAGTGAATGTAATGCAAAAGAAAAGGCTAGCCAAAAGAACAAAACCTTTGTTCAAGGGAAAAAAATAGGCTGCAAGGATAGGCTAAAAAGAATTTAATTTACCCTTTTGCCACCTCTTATAGATTTATTCTAACCACTGTGCTTGATCGTTGTAAGGTGCCACTGAAGAAGTGGGAAATGGCCACAAGCAAGGATCACTTTGGAATCAACACTTTGATTGCTTGTGGCTATGCATTCAATGTCATTCCCAATGAACCCGGTTCATCCAAGAAGACACCTATCAATAGTAAAATTAGTGTTCTAGTGCAGGAGAGTGGGGCCAAGGATGCTGAGATAGCTAGACTGAATGCTCGCTTAGTCTATTGAATCTGAGAGGGATGCTCTCAGAAGTGAGCTCACCAAGGAAAAGGAGAAGAATGATGGAATTCTTAAAAATATATTGAACCTTCTCCAAGGCCAAAACCAACCCTCTAGCTCTCCCAAGCCTTATGACTTCTAGCCTTCATCTCCGGAACCTGTCTAGTACCACCAGTGACCCAGATTAGGGATTTCTCTTTCTTTTGCTCATGTTTTGAATATTTTTGCTTTATTTTTGTAAATTGTGGTAGAAACATATCTCCTATCAATGAAATCTACTGTTTTTGATCTTGTTGATTGTTAATATTTCCTTGATAGTTTGAATGTGTTTTCCTGATTACTGATGATTAATCCATTTCACTTGTAGTTGCCCCAGTGGCACTTTGTTTATGCAACTTTTCGATAATGCCAAAAGGGGAAGAGATATTGTGCTTTATATATTCTGAATAAGTGATGTTTATAACCTAATGAACCTGGTCCTTGATGATAAGTAAATTTTTTTAACTTTGTATCGATGAATAAGCTAAGTTCTGACAGGGCCTAAGTAAGTGAAAAGCACAGAGTTTGTAATCATCAAAAGGGTGAATTCGTTGGCCCAAGTAAAGGTGAAGTTTTCAGGACTGACAAAGGAACTCAGACATGGACCAGGTCCATCTTGTGAAGCACAATTATGATCAACTCAAACATGTGAGATGCACATGAAGGAGATAAACCTAACTTATCAGAAGTGATATCTTCTGATCATGATCGAAAAGGTTGCATATTGGATAAAGAGAAACACTCCTTACACAAAGAGAAACACGGCTTAAGAAATGGATAGAGTTAGAGGATGAGACCAACTAGAACCCTTCCACCAAGGAGGAGTAGCATTTGTATTATAGTCAATCTCTTTTTACTTACTCCATAAATATCAGTGGTGTTCTCTTTTATAGACAACGCACATAAGAAGAAGTTAAACGTGAATTGAGAGCAAAATAGCAAGGCAATTTTGCAAGCAATTTATGTGTGATTCAAGCGTGCAAACCTGAAGCTACTTGAACTAGATAGAAGAACATATTCCAAGTGTCTGTCTTTTATTCTAGTTTAATTGTAGTAGGTGTTTTAATATTGTACCTTTCAACTTATCTAGAAGTAATTATATTAGGTAATTAGATTTTTCAAGATTTAACCTAAAGTTATCGCAATAGTTGAGGCTGTGTGCCACAACGAGATTAGAATTAATCCTAGGTTTACAAAAGAGTTTCTGTAAATGTAGTTTTTGGCTCAGTGATTTTAGTGGAGAATTTGGGAAAATCCTACTGGAAGGTAGGTCGTAATTTTTTCACCTTTTGAGCTAGATGTTTTCTACGTAAAAATCTATGTGTTCTTTATTTTCTGTGTTTATTATTTCGTAACACCAGTAGTTGGAACACATAGAAAAACCAGGTCCTTCTATAATCAAGTTAAGCAAAAATTGGGTACCAAACAAATCACCCCCCTCTTGTCTAGTATTGAAGTATAACATCAAGGAAACTAGTATTTAGGGTTGGGAAATTACTTTAATAGTTAGAATATGAACTCTTGAGCTTGTATTGACTAGTTCTTATCCCGTTTGATTAGTTTTGGATCGTTCGGCTTCGAATTGAGGGTTTGAACGCGTTCTTGAAATTGTAAGTAAGTTTTGGAGCAAGGTGAGTTTCCTTTCTAAACTCGTAAGAGGGAAATAACCCCCTAAGTGAACTAAATAAATGTATGTGACTATTTGTGAGGGCTACGTACGTACGTGGTAACTAAAGTTCGTGCGTAGCTACTATTATGCTAATTGTTCGGGTAGTTTAGGACCTGTATCATGCCATAAATGCAAATTCTTGTGTTCTTGCTTTCTAACTGAGATCACTTAGGACATGTTAAAAATTGTAAATAAATATAAACAAATGTACACACTTACTTGAGAACTTGTATGAATTTATTTGACTATAAATTAACAATGTGTTCCTTCTTGATAATAATTGCTATTTGTGGATCAAGTCGATCGCCTCGATAGAAATGTATGCCTCTATGATTTGCTCCATTCGACCCTCTGGCAGTGCAGTTATTGTTATATGGATCGGGCCGTACGACCTCGCATAATGTGCACATGTTGTTTATGTGGAGTTCATCCATGATTTACTCTGTATAAATGTTTTGAAATGTAAGTTATTATATGACGTAACTGCAATTGTTATACCATTTCTCCTTGTTCTGAGACTGTCATTATATTCATGCTATCCATGCTTAGCAAATCCTTAAATATTATTGATATTGACCTTAGTAAGTGTCAAGTCAACCCCTTGTCACTACTTCTTCGAGGTTAGACTGGATACGTGCTGGGTGCATGTTGTTTATGTACTCATTCTACGCTTCAGTACTTAACTTTACAGAATCTGAGGCAGGTGCATCTAGTTACCCCTCCGGTGCGTGTTCCTTACTCCAGATTGAGATCTCACGGTGAGCTGCCCTCTTGAGCCATTCAGCAGCATCCCAGAGTTCTCTTCTTTTGTTGTTGATTCTGTACTGTCTATTCTGTTTTAGGCAGTAGGATAGTGGTATTTTTTTACATTCTACTAGTTGCCCTAGTACTTGTGACACTAGTTCCTAGCACACACTTGTAGACTATTATTTTGGGATGTATTTAAATTATTATGAACTTGTTAAAAGCTTAACTGTTAATTGAAAATGTTGGGGTTATTTTGATAAAAATAATGAGAACCCAATACTTGAATTAGAGTTGCCTTTCCTGACAATGGTGTCGGGTGCCATCATGACCTGTGATGGAATTTGGGTCATGACAATATGGTATCAGAGCACTAGGTTCACGTAGGTCTCACAAGTCATGGGCAAACCTAATAGTTTCTTGCGGAACAATACAGAGACGACTGTATTTATCTTTGAGAGGCTATAGGGTATTAGGAAACTACTCTTTATTCATATTTTATCGTGTAGTTGATGGTATACTAAATTCGTTCTTATATTCTCTCACAGATGGTATGGACACGCACGACAGACATTCCAGACCTAGAAGGAGCTACTCCCCCCATTGCTAAAGGCTGAGGTAAAGGTCGGGGGAGGGCACCGACCCGAGGTAGGGGAAGAGGGTGTTCCAGTGCTGTCCCAGTTGCACCACCGACGAATCCTGCGAGGGATCCTATCATTGAGAAGCAGGGCAAGGTGCCCGCAGCTGAGCCTACCCCGGCGGACTTTATGAGAGCACCGAGTTTCCAGGAGATCATGGGTCGTATGTTGCAGTTCGTGGATACCATGTCTTATGCTGGTTTATTTCCAGCAGACCCAGCTATATCTCAGGAGGGAGGGGGAGCACAGACCCCTACTGCTCAGGCTCTTGTTCATGCAGCTGCAGTGTATCAAACTCTGGGTGCACTACCCGCAGATGGGGCTCAGCCAATTGCTGTAGTGGTACCCGAGCCTAGACCAGTTATGAACGGTGATCCGCAGAAGTTATTGGGCAGATAGACTAAGCTACACCCTCCTATCTTCGGAGGAAAGCATCATGAGGATGCAAGGAATTTCATTGATAAGTGTAGGGACAGACTGCACAACATGAGGATATTGGAGTCTCATGGGGTTAACTTCACTACATTCTAACTGAAGGGCAGGGCCGATAGATGGTGGCAGTCTTATGTTATTGGCAGGCCAGCGGGTTCTCCTCCCATTACTTGGGGTCAGTTCACATAGCTTTTCTTGGATAGGTATATTCCACCCTCTAAGAGGGAAGAGCTGCGGTATCAGTTTGAGCATCTTGAGAAGGGTCAGATGTCGGTGACCAACTATGAGGCGAGGTTTTCAGAGTTATCCCACCATGCACTGATGATACTTCCTACTGACACTGAGAGGGTATGGAAATTTGTTGTAGGGTTGCATTTTGGTGTTAGGGCCAATATGTCACGAAAGGTGGAGATAGGGACGCCTTATCAGCTAGTAGTGGAGATTGCTCGTAGGATTGAGGGCTACCGTCTGAGAGGTACAGAGCAGATGTAGTAGGACAAGAGGGCCTGATTCTCTGGAGATTTTAGAGGTGCACCGGCTAGGGGGAGAGGTCAATTTGGGAGGGGCCAGCCCAGCAGGCCCCCGTATTTAGCACCAACACCTCCTCAAGGTGCTCCGGCGAGCCCCTATTTCAGCAATATCCCAGAGAGTTCTTATCGCCTGCCAGCTATCCAGGGTTCTTCCAGTAGGTATTCAGGTCCCCAAGGTTCTTCTAGTTCCTACTTTAGTGCCATACCAGAGAGTTCATACCTCCCACCAGCTATTCAGGCTTCTTCCAGTGGGTCTACTAGCCATCAGGGTCATACATCAGGGTAGCAGGTCAGCGCTCTAAGGGGTTGTTTTGAGTGCGGAGACCTTAGTCATATGAGGAGATATTGCCCCAGACTTCGGGGAAAGGTAGTGCAGCTGGGTCAGCAGCTCATTATTACAGCACCAGTTGCCCAGCCACCCAAAGGCAGAGGGCAGACTGGTAGGGGCCATCCTAGAGGTAGAGGTCAGGTAGGGAGAGGTCAGCCAGCTACTGTTTAGTCAGGTGGAGGCCATCCAGTCGGTGCTCCAATCAGATTCTATGCTTTTCTGGCGAGACTAGATGTTTGGCCTCATATATCGTTATCACAGGTATTATTTCCGTCTGCAGTAGGGATGCTTTAGTGCTATTTGATCCAGGGTCTACCTATTTATATGTGTCATCTCTGTTTTCTAATTTTCTGGATATTCCTCGTGAGTCCTTGGGTACTCTTATTCATGTGTCCACTCATATGGGCGATTATGTGGCTGTGGATCAGATCTACCGGTCTTGTGTGGTAACATTCTGTAGTTTCAAGACTAGAGAAGACCTTCCGTTTCTTGATATGACCGACTTTAAGGTCATCCTGGACATGGATTGGTTATCCCCATACCACGCTGTCCTAAATTGCCATGCCAAGACTGTTACTCTAGCGATGCCAGAGTTGCTAAGGTTGGAGTGGAAGGGTTCCTCGTTAGTACATCTAGTCAAGTTATCTCTTTTCTGAAGGTTCGGCATATGGTCGAGAAGGGTTATCTGGCTTATCTAGCTTATGTTTGGGACACCATCGTAGAGTCTCCGACGATTGATTCAGTTCCAATAGTCTGGGAGTTCACCGATGTGTCTTCTTCTGACCTTCCTAGCATGACTCTAGATCGTGATATTGATTTTTGTAATTATTTGGCTCCAGGAACCCATCCTATATCTATTCCACCATACCGTATGGCTCCAAAAGAGCTGAAGAAGTTGAAGGAACAGCTTGAGGAGTTGTTAGCAAAGGGGTTTGTTAGACCGAGTGTGTCACCATGGGGTGCACAGTGTTGTTTGTGAAGAAGAAGGATGAGACTATGAGGATATGCATTGATTACCGCAAGTTGAACAAGGCCACCATCAAGAACAAGTACATGTTGCCGTGCATTGATGATTTGTTCGACCAGTTGCAGGGTGTTAGGGTGTTCTCTAAGATCGACTTGATATCAGGGTATCATCAACTGAAGATTCGGGACTCGGATGTTCCGAAGACTGCTTTTCGTGCTAGATATGGCCATTATGAGTTTCTGGTGATGTCCTTTGGCTTGTCTAATGCCCAAACGACGTTAATGGACTTGATGAACAGGGTGTTCAGACCTTATATTGATTCTTTTGTTATCATCTTCACGTAGCCTGGGGGAGCACGAGCATCATTTGAGAGTAGTGCTTCAGACCTTGCGAAAGCAGAAGCTATATGCTAAGTTCTCCAAGTGTGAGTTTTTGCTCGAGTCAGTAGCATTCTTGGGGCATATTGTGTCAGGAAGGGTATTAAGGTAGATCCCAAGAAGATTGAGGCAGTTCAGAGTTGGCCACGTCCTACTTCAGTGATCGAGATAAGGAGTTTCCTAAGGTTAGCAAGCTATCGCCACCAATTTGTGCAGGGCTTTTCATCCATTGCATCACTTCTGAATAGATTGACCCTGAAAGATGATCCTTTCCGTTGGTCCACTGAGTGTGAGGCGGGCTTTCAAAAGCTCAAGACAGCTTTGACTACATCACCGATTCTTGTGTTATCGTCTGGTTTGGGGATATATACGGTATATTGTGATGCTTCACGCGTTCGCCTAGGATGTGTATTGATACAGGAGGGGCGAGTTATTGCACATGCTTCATGTCAGCTAAAGATTCATGAGGAGAATTACCATGTGCACGACCTAGAGTTAGCAGCGAATGTTCATGCTCTTAAGATATGGAGGCATTATATGTATGGGGTGTCATGTGAGGTTTACACTGATCATTGCAGCTTGCAGCATTTGTTCAAGCAGAGGGATATCAATTTGAGGTAGCGTAAATAGCTTGAGTTACTAAAGGATTAAGACATCACCATTCTTTATCATCCGGGCAAGGAAAATGTGGTCGCGGATGCCTTGAATAGGAAAGCCGAGAGTATGGCTATGTGTTTGAATTGCCAGCAGGTTAAGTATAAGCACCAGTGGCCAGTTGGCCTACTTCAGCAGATGTCTATACCTGAGTGGAAGTGGGAGCACATTACCATGGACTTCGTGGTTGGATTACCGCAGACATTGCGGAAGTTTGATGCAGATTGGGTCATTATCGACAGGTTGACCAAGTCGGCACACTTCATTCTGGGGGTGACTACTTATACTTCAGAGAGGTTGTCTCAGATCTACATTTGGTATTCTTAGATTTAGGGGTGATTCTAAGATTTAGCATTGTTTCGGGCGTTCTGAGGGTTCGAACGAGTCCGTTTTATGATTTTCAACTTGTCGGTATGTTCGGGCGGGGTCCCGGGGGCACCTAGCATTAATCGGACGAGGCTCGAGTTGAGTTAGGAAATTTTGGAAGGAGCTGAAGCTCTAGGTTGCTATTATAACCGAACATACGGTTGGCCAGCCACAGGTGCGAGACCGCAGAAGTGGTCAACCTTTCGTAGGTGCGGCCCAAGGGGAGGAGCCCAGGAATCGTAGATGCGGCCCCTCTTTCGTATAAGTGGAACTGCATAAGCGGCCCCAGGACTGCAGCCAGTCTGGTCCAATTCCACAGATGTGGACCTTCCCTCGCAGAAGCGAGACCGCATATGCGGTCCCCTAACCACAGGTGCAAAAATTGCTGAAGGCATTGCCTTCATTTAGTACGGGAAATGTGTCATTTTTGACAAATTTCATTCAATTCTTAAGCGAGCGATTTGGGAGCTTCCAAAGAGGGAATTTTAGCCTAGTATTGTGAGGTAAGATATTTCTACATAATGTGAGTTTAATACATAGTTTAGGGGTAGATTATACCCTGTGAATTAGTGAAATATGTGGGTTTACAGTAAAACCTAGGGTTTTGATAGAAATAATATTTAACCACGAAATTTGTTATGGAATGAAGTAAAAATTATACATTCTTGATCCTTAGGTTATAACAACTTCCCTCGAGAATTTCCGTAATCCGGGCACGTGAGCTCGGGGATCGATTTTAGGAAACTTGTATTTAGGGTTGGGAAATTACATTAATAGTTAGACTATGAACTCTTGAGCTTGTATTGACTAGTTCTACCCCATTTGATTAGTTTTGGATCGTTCAGCTTCAAATTAAGGGTTTGAGCGCGTTCTTGAAATTAGAAGTAAGCTTTGAAGAAAGGTGAGTCTCCTTTCTAACCTCGTAAGATGGAAATAACCCCCTAGGTGAACTAAATAAATGTTTGTGACTATATCTGGGGTCTACATGCGCACGTGGTGACGAGAGTCCGTGCGTAGCTACTATTATGCTAATTGTCCAGATAGTTTAGGACTCATATCATGTCATACATGCAAATTCTTGTGTTCTTGCTTGCTAACTGAGATCACATAGGACATGTTACGAATTGTGAATAAATATAAAGGAATGTACATAATTACTTGAGAACTTGTATGAATTTATTTGACTGTAAATGAACAATGTGTGCCTTCTTGATAATAATTGCTATTTGTGGATTGGGCTGATCGCCTCGGTAGAAATAGATGCATCTATGATTTGCGCCATTCGATCCTCTGGCAGTGCATAGCTGTTATTATGTGGATCGGGTCATACGATATCGGCATAATGTACGCATGTTGTTTATGTGGAGTTCATCCATGATTTACTCTATTTAAATGTTTTGAAATATAAGTTATTATATGACATGACTGCGATTGACATACCGTTTCTCCTTGTTCTGAGACTGTCATTATATTCATGCTATCCATGCTTAGCGAAACCTTAAATATTATTGATATTAACCTTAGTAAGTGTCAAGTCGACCACTCATCACTACTTCTTCGAGGTTAGACTAGATATTTGTTGGTTACATGTTGTTTATGTACTCATACTACACTTATGTACTTAACTGTACAGGATCTGAGGCAGGTGCATCTAGTTACCCCTCCGACACGTATTCCTGACTCCGGATCGAGATCTCACGGTGAGCTGCTCTTCAGAGCCGTTCAGCAGCATACCGGAGTTCTCTTCCTTTGTTGTTAATTATGTACTGTCTATTCTGTTTCAGGCAGTAGGATAGTGGTATTTTTGTACATTCTACTAGTTGCCCTAGTACTTGTGACACTAGTTTCTGGCATATACTTGTAGACTGTTATTTTGGGATGTATTTACATTATTACGAACTTGTTAATTATTGACTAGTTAAAAGCTTAACTGTTAATTGAAAATGTTGGGGTTATTTTGATAAAAATAATGAGAACCCATTAGTTGAATTAGATTTGGCTTGCCTGACAACAGTGTCGGACGCTATCACGACCTACGATGAAATTTTGATCGTGATATTATTGATAATGTTATCCACTACCCACTGCTGTTTTTATTCGGAAAAGGCATTGCAAGTTACGGAAGAAATATTTTATATATATTTATAACTTCAAAAGTAAGATACCTTTATTGACTTGATAAATAATTTTAAAGGTGAGTCATAAATTTATTTGTTCCAAGTTGAAGAGGGGTGCGACAATTTAATAGTCTTTAAAAAAGGTTTTTAGTCTTTTTTTGGCACAGGATTTTTGAATACTTAATTTCTTGACAATATTTAGCATAATTTTACGAGTTCTAGCTTTTTTGGACAATATTTGATAGAAGTTTAAAAAATCAGTATTTGACGTTAAAGTTGAAGTTGAAAAGAAGTTTAAAATTTTGTTTGATATAAATTTCATTTAAATATTAAGTTAAACTTTTGTGAGTGATACGTTACTTCTTTTGAGATAATGAAACTAAATCTTTAGCTTCAAAATCTTTAGAGAGAGAGAGTTGCAGTAATATCTCATTTTCGAGCTTTCATCAATTTACTTATGGCGTACGTTCACGTACGAAAATATGAGGTGTAATAATTGTTCAATGAAAATCCGATTTTACAACAAATAGTCTGTGTACACACTCGTCACTTCATGTACACGGCGCTCACATATCACAATATTACCAAATCCTAAAGGGATTTCCCCCACACAAGGTTAGGCAAGCCTGCCTCGAACCAAACTCAATCAATCGGCAATAATGCATGTTTCACAAATATCTGTCTCCGAATGGCCTAAATCTAGCCAAGGACAATTACATACCATAAATATAACTATAAGAAACTAATCTAATTGATGAAATCAAGGCTTAAGCAAGAAATTAAAAAATCACCCCAAAAAATTGACCCGCACCCATTTCTCGGAATTGGGTAAAAGTCACAAAATATGAACACCCATTCACTCACGAGTTCACTTGTACCAAAATTATCTAAATCCGATGTCGAAATCCCAATCAAAACTCAAAAACTTAGTTGAAGAACTACTCCCATTTTTTCCCAAATTTCTAAACCAATTTCCTTAATTAAAATGATGAATTCAACTATAGATTAGCGGAATGTAACCATAAATGAGTTAAGAATCGTTACCCAAAATCTTCCTCTGAAAATCTCCCAAATTATCACCCAAATCCGAGCTCTCAAAGTCCCAAAGTTGAAAATGGGATTAAACCCTCGAAGTTGGCCCTTTTCTGCTCAGCGATTTTGCTTCTGCAAGACATTTACCGCTTCTGCGGTTCCGCACCTGCAGAAAAACCATCGCAGGTGCGGACTTAACTTAAGTCCAAGATTTCGCTTCTGCGAGCAATGGGCCGCACCTGAGCGCCCGCTCTTGCAGATAATTTCCGCTTCTGCGATCCTCAAACTCCAGGCCCTTCCACTTCTGCGCTCCATCCTCTGCAGAAGCGACTCTGCTTCGTCGGTCCTTCACTCGCACTTGCGCCCACAAACCAAGCTTCTCCAAACAGCACATGTGTCCCTTGGCTCGCTTTTGCGGGCTCGCACCTGCGGTCAATCTTGCTCAGGTACGATTACACCAAGTACAACAACTTTAGCCATTATCCCAAAACCAAATTTGATCCGTTAACCATCTGGAATCCACCTTAGACCCGGGGACCTCAACCAAATATACCAACAAGTCCTAAAATACCATACGAACTTAGTCGAGCCCTCAAATCACATCAAATAATGTTAAAACCATGAATCACCCGCCAATTCAAACTTAATGAACTTAATACTTCAAATTTTAACAACTGATGCCGAAACCTATCAAACCACATCCAATCGACCTCAAATTTTATTTTGCACATAAGCCATAATTGACATTACGAACCTACTCCAACTTCCAGAATTAGAATCCGACCCTGATATCAAAAAGTCCACTTCCGATCAAAATCTCAAAAAATTCAACTTTCGTCATTTCAAGCCTAAATCAGCTACATACCTCCAAAACTTAATTCGGACGCACTGTATGTCCAAAAGCACCCAACAGAGACGACAAAACTCCATTCCGGAGTTAAGACTTAATCTTCAATTTTAGGGACTAAGTGTCCCAACTCACTCTGGAACCACAAACAAAACCTCCCGTCAAGTCAGATAAGCAGAAAAAGATACGGGGGAAGTAGTAATAGGGGATTTGGGTTATTACTCTCAGAAAGACCGTCCGGGTTGTTACATCTTCCCCCTCTTAAAATAATCGTCGGTCCTCGAACGAGCATAGAGACATACATGAAGCGGTGTAAAGATGAGGATAATGGCTGCGCATATGATGCTCAGTATCCCAAATCGCCTCCTCGACTGGCTGACCCCTTTACTAAATCTTCACTGAAGCAATGTTCTTTGATCTCAACTTTTGAACCTGCCTGTCTAGAATAGCCATCGGCTCCTCAACATAAGATAGATCCTTGTCCAACTAGACTGAGCTGAAATCCAACATATGAGACGGATCATGGTGATACTTCCGGAGCATAGAAATATGGAATACCGGATAAACTTCTGCTAGACTGGGATGTAAGGCAAGCTCATAAGCAACCTCCCCAACTCGCCACAACACCTCAAAAGGACCAATAAACCTTGGGCTCAGCTTGCCCTTCTTTCCGAACCTCATAACGCTCTTCATAGGAGAAACCTAAAGCAAGACCCGCTCTCCAACCATGAATGCAACATTGCAAACCTTTTAATCCACATAACTCTTCTGCCTAGATTGGGCTGTGCGAAGTCGATCTTGAATCAGCTTTACCTTCTCCAAATCATCCTAAACCATGTCTGTACCCAATAACCTAGCCTTACCCGGATCGAACCTACCCACTGGAGACCGACGCTGCCTACCATACAAAGCCTCATATGGTGCCATTTGAATGCTCGACTGATAACTGTTATTGTGGGCAAACTTTGCAAGTGGCAAGAACTGATCCCAAGAACCTCCAAAATCCAGCACACATGCACGGAGCATACCCTCAAGTATTTGAATAGTGTGCTCGGACTATCCATCCGTTTGAGAGTGAAATAATGTGCTCAACTCAACCCGAGTACTTAACTCATGTTGTACGGCCCTCCAGAACAGTGATGTAAACTGCATACCCTGGTCAGAGATGATAATTACCAGCACGACATAAAGCTTGACAATCTCGCGGATTTAAACTCGAGTCGGGTGCTCAGAAGAATAAGTAGTCATCACACAAATGAAATGAGCTGACTTGGTCAGCCTATCCACAATCGCCCAAACTGCATCAAACTTCCGCTGAGTCCGTGGGAGTCCATTAATGAAATTCATAGAGATGTTCTCCCATTTCCTCTCCGGAATCTCTAACTTCTGAAGCAATCCACCTGGTCGTTGGTGCTCATACTTCACCTGCTGGCAATTTAGACACTGGGCTACATATTCCACTATGTTCTTCTTCATTCTCCTCCAATAATAATGTTGCCTCAAGTCCTGATACATCTTCGCGGCACCCCGATGAATGAAGTACCGCGAGCTGTGAGCCTACTGGAGGGTTAACTCATGCAAACCATCTACATTAAGCACATATAGCCTGCCCTGCATCCTCAATTCACCCTCATATCTAATAGTGACCTCCTTAGAATTACCGTATTGAACTGTGTCCTTAAGGACAAGCAGATAGGGGTCATCATATTGGTGCTCCCTGATACGATCATAAAGAGAAGACTAGGAGACCATACAAGCCAAAACTCAACTCGGCTCAGAAATGTCCAATCTAACAAATTGGTTGGCCAAGGCCTAAACATCCAATGTCAATGGCCTCTCCGCTGCTGGTAGATATGCTAACTACCATATTGGCCTTCCCGGGATGGTATAAAATGGTGATATCATAATCCTTAAGCAGGTCTAACCACCTCCGCTGATACAAGTTAAGATCATTCTGCTTGAACAGATTCTACAAACTGTAGTGATCAGTGTAGATCTCACAAGGGACACCGTACAAATAGTGTCACCAAATCTTCAAGGCATGTACAATAGCTGCTAACTCAAGGCCGTGGACAGGATAGTTCTTTTCATGCACCTTCAGCTCTCTAGACGCGTAGGCAATCACCCTACGGTCCTGCATCAACACTGGGCCTAGGCCAACTCACGACGCATCATAATAGACTTTATAACACCCCGAACCTGTAGGCAATATCAATGTTGGGGCTGTAATCAAAGCTGTCTTGAGCTTTTGAAAGCTTTCCTCACACTCCTCCGTCCACCCGAACAGAGCATCCTTCTATGTCAGCCTGGTCATAGATGTTGCAATAGATGAGAGTCCCTCAACAAATTGATGATAATACCCCGCCAAACCAAGAAGAATCCGGATCTCTGTAGTTGAGGACGACCTAGGACAACTCCGCACTACTTCCACCTTCTTTGGATCCACCTTGATCCCTTCACTCAACACTACGTGACCCAAAAATGCCACGGAATCCAACTAGAACTCACATTTTGAGAACTTTGCATATAATTGCTTTTCTCTCAAGGTCTGAAGCGCTGTCCTCGGGTTCTACTCATGATCTTCCCAACTCCGGGAGTACGCCAGAATGTCATCAATAAAGACAATGATGGATGAGTCAAGATATGGCTGGAATACACTGTGCATCAAATGTATAAATGTTGTTGGGGCATTGGTTAGCCTAAATGACATAACAAGGAACTCGTTGTGACCATACCAAGTCCTAAAAGCAGTCTTCGGGTTTTCTGGCTCCCCATCTTCAATTGATGATTGTATCAGGTAAAATCGGAGGGTCCAATTTCCCATCATTAAAGCATTTCGGAAGATCGCCTAGAAGCCTCGAAGCTGCAAAGATACGCTTGAGTCTTCTCCCTTGGAGCCCATCGACACCCGGCCTTAAGGGGATGACGGTCGGGGCTAGAGTGAAAATGGGAAGTTCCCAAGACGCGGCTAAGTACGTCGCTTCTGAGTTTGACAAAGCCTGGCAAGGCTACTCTAAGCCCTACTCGGGGCATCATTTCCAACCATCCCATCTCCACACCTTTACAGCTAACGGATTCTTTACCGTATAGGTTTCCCCTTCTATATAAAGGAGATTTTCACTATTTTGTCGGTGACTGATGTTGCTCCAAAGGCTCCACATGAAATAAATGATAAATCTCTCTCTTTCCCTCTAAGACACTCTCTCGACATTGTTGTTCTATCTTATTATTTTCGTACTTGTTCCATATTCATTTCTTATTTATTGCTTATCATTGGCTATAAAGAGCCTCCTTTAATATTATTGCATCTGTTAGCCCTTCCCCAATTTCCCCGATAGCTCGAGCTCGAGGTCGAGACTCGACCTGGAGGCCCTAAATCGACCAGCTCGAGGCCCCGAATGGCTATCTCTCGGTTCGATTACTACTTTACTTTAGCTTGCGTCTCACCCTCAAACTATACACACATAACATCAACTGCTCCACAACTAGCATAAAAATAGATCACGTATTTTTATAGTCTCATCAATAAATTTAATTGTCATTACCATTTTCACGGTAAACAGTTTGGCGCCCACTGTGGAGCTAAAAATAATAGTGATTATTTTCTTGCTAGTTTTGTCACACAACGCAAGTTATCTTTCACACTTCTTCTTGTCCAAGATCTTCGATTTCAGGTCAAAATGTCTGGCTCAGTGAACAGAGTTGAGAAAAGCAGCCTCAAAAATCACAAAGCAAGGGACATGGTTGTCCCAGAAGTCACTTCTCCACCCCAAAACTTGACCTGGGCAAAAGAAGGGATTCCTCAACACGACGTTCATATGATTATTAGAGGAACTGACGCCCCCCAAGGGCCCATGTTCAAGCGGACGAGAACATCCATCGCAGAAGAGGGATCGACCCAAAACCGCATGCTCGAAGACACCCTTGCGTTCAGCGAAGAGGATCTCGAGGCCATGGAAGAACCGCACAATGATGCATTGGTGATCTCGTTTCTTTCAAACAACACTAAGATAAAATGTGTGCTCGTGGACCCAGGCAGTTCGGCCAATATAATCAGATCGAAGGTGGTAGGATGACTGGGGCTGCTCGATCGAGTTACTCCCACCTCTCGAATCCTCCACGGATTTAACAAGATCAGCGAGGTAACAAAAGGGGAGGTCACCCCCTTGATCGACACGTCCGGAACAATTTAAAACACAAAATTCCAGATCATCGATGGAGACATGAGGTACAATCCATTGCTCGGCAGGCCTTGGATACACAGCATGAGGGCAGTACCGTCAACCCTGCACCAAATGATAAAAGTTTCCACAAGTGATGGCGTACCAACCATATATGGTGAACAGCGGGCGGTGAAGGAAATGTTCGTGGTTTGCCACGAGGTGCCGACCCCCATGCGCCCGATTTCTGACTAGCTCAGGAGCATACGGGCCCCGGAGGATGACAAAGAAGACTACTCCACCCCTCGAACCTTCGTCACACCCGAAGAATCAGATGCAACTAAGTCAACGGTGAAAGAATTGGAGCAGGCCATTTTGGTCGAACACCTCCCAGACCGTAAGGTATATCTAGGAACGGGGCTAACCCCCAAACTTAGGAAAGGGCTCATTCTATTTCTTGCTAACAATATCGATTGTTTCACTTGGTCCCACTTAGATATGACAGGAATTCTGCCGGAAATAACTTCCCACAAACTGAGCGTCGACCCTAAATTTAAACCCGTCAAGCAAAAGAGAAGACCACAATCTAAGGTAAAACATGCTTTCATCAGAGAAGAGGCAACAAAAACTTCTTAAAATAGGATCCATTAGAGAGGTAAAATACCCCGAATGGCTGGCCAATGTAGTAGTAGTAGTACCTAAAGAGGGAAACAAGCTAAGAATGTGCGTAGATTATAAAGACCTAAATAAGGAGTGTGCAAAGATTCCTTCCCACTGACTAACATCGATCGTCTGATCGATGCCACGGCCGGCCACAAGACCCTCACCTTTCTCGATGCCTACTCGGGGTATAATCAGATCTAGATGAACCCCGAGGACAGGGAGAAAACTTCGTTCATCACAAAGTATGGTACCTATTGTTATAACGTAATGCCCTTCGGACTAAAAAATGCGGGAGCAATGTACCAATGCCTAGTTAATAAAATGTTCGAGCATCAAGTAGGAAAATCAATGGAAGTATATATTGATGACATGCTAGTTAAGTCCCTGCGCCCAGAGGACCATTTGACTCATTTGCAGGAAACTTTCGACATCCTCAGAAATTACAACATGAAGCTCAACCCTGAGAAATACTCATTTGGGGTGGGTTCGGGCAAATTCCTGGGTTTTATGGTATTGAACTGTGGGATCGATATTAACCCCGACAAAATCAAGGCCATCAAAGAAATCATGGTGGTAAACAATGTGAAGGCTGTGCAACGACTAACAGGGCGGATAGCAGCTCTGGGCAGATTTATATCAAGATCATCAGACAAAAGCCATCATTTCTTCTCTTTGCTTAAAAGAAAGAACAACTTCGAATGGACCCCAAAATGCCAACACGCTTTAGAGGAACTAAAATGATATATGACTAGCTCACCCTTTCTGAATACGCCAAAGGAGGATGAAACACTTTATATTTACCTGGCCATGTCTGAAATAGCGGTAAGCGGTGTACTGGTTCGAGAAGACCAAGGTACGTAATTTCCTATTTATTATGTAAGACGGACCCTAGGGGATGCCGAAACCATGTATCCCCATTTGGAAAAATTGGCTCTCGCACTAATAAGCACTTCGCGAAAGCTGAAGCCGTATTTTCAATGTCACTGTATCTGTGTTCTATGAATGTACCCCTCCGAAGAATATTGCATAAACCCGAGCTATCTGGCCGATTGGCCAAGTGGGCCATCGAACTCGGGGGTAATGATATTGAGTATCAACCTCAAACGGCCATCAAGTTCCAAATCCTGGCGGACTTCGTGGCCGATTTATGGCCCTCTCTCGTACCCAAGGTGGAGAATGAACTTTTATTAAAATCAGGGACGTCCTCCGGGATATGGACCCTGTTCACAGATGGCGCCACAAACATAAGGGGCTTCGAGCTCAGCATAGTCCTGAGATAACCCGTCGGCAACATGATCAGACAATCTATAAAAACCGCAAAGTTAACTACCAATAAAGCTGAGTATGAGGCTATGATTGCAGGTTTAGAGCTGGCTAAAAGCTTGGGAGCCGAAACCGTCGAGGTTAGGTGTGATTCACTCCTGGTAGTAAGCCAAGTAAATGGGAGCTACGAGGCACAAGAAGACAGAATGCAGAGGTATCTGGACAAAATCCAAGTCGTGCTACGTCGCTTCAAAGAATGGACCTTAGTCCATGTACCCCGAGAGCATAATACCGAGGCCGACGCCCTCGCAAATCTGGGATCTTCCGTTGAAGAAGAAGACCAACTCTCTAGGGCTGTTGTTCAATTATCTAAATCGGTGGTTGAGGAGGGTCATGTTGAGGTCAATTCCACCAGCCTAACATGGGACTGGAGAAATAAATATATTGATTATTTAAAGGATGGGAAGCTGCCCTCGGACCCAAAAGAATCAAGGGCCCTACGGACCAAAGCAGCCCGTTTCTTGCTCGATGAAAACGAGACTTTGTACAGGAGAACTTTCGGTGTCCCCCTAGCAGTATATCTGGGGTCGGGTGACACGGATTATGTACTCCGAGAAATTCACGAGGGCACTTGCGAAAATCATTCTGGCACAGACTCCTTAGTGCGAAAGGTGATCAGAGCAGGCTACTATTGGGACAACTTGGAAAAGACACCCGAGAATTTGTCCGAAAATACGACAAATGCTAGAGATTCACTCTTATGGTCCACCAGCCCGGTGAGCAACTACATTCGGTCTTGTCACCGTGGCCATTCATGAAATAGGGGATGGACATCATCGGCCCCCTACCAACGGCACCAGGTAAAGCTAAATTCATCTTATTTATGACTGACTATTTCTCAAAGTGGGAGGAAGCACGGGCCTTCGAAAAAGTAAGAGAGAACGAAGTCATCAGCTTCATATGGGATCACATTATATGCCGATTCGGAATCCCCTCCGAGATAACATGCGATAACGGGAGGCAGTTCATTGGGAGCAAGGTAACACGGTTTCTTAAAGACCATAAATCAAGAGAATTCTGTCAACACCTTACCACCCATATGCAAATGGCCAGGCTGAATCCACGAATAAGTCCATCATTCAAAACTTAAAAAAGAAGCTGGAGAACGCCAAAGGGAAGTGGAGAGAAACATTGCCCGAGTTACTGTGGGCATACCGAACGACTTCAAAGTCAAGCACAGGCGAAACGCCTTTCTCATTGGTATACGGCACCGAAGCGTTGATACTAGTGGAGGTCGAGGAGCCGAGCGCCAGATTCCAACATGCTACCGAGAGCTCGAACAACTAAGCCATGATCACGGCCCTTGAACTACTAGATGAAAACGAGAATCTTTGTTGATCCGAATGGCCGCCTAGAAATAGAGAATTGAAAGGTATTATAACAGACTAACGAACCTCCGGTATTTCGGATTCGGAGACTTGGTCCTAAGGAAAGTTACTCTCAACACACGAAATCCTAATGAAGGAAAACTAGGATAAAACTGGGAAGGGCCATATCGCGTCCTCGGAATAGTCGGCAAAGGATCTTACAAGCTCGGAACCATGAAGGGCGAACAGCTTCCGAGCAACTGGAACATATCAATGCTAAAGTGATATTATTTCTAGGATGCCCGATTGAAAACTCCGTAAATGCCCCTGGGTAAGTGTTGCACTCTTTTCCTTTGGCCAGATTTTGTCCCCAAAAGGGTGTCGCTGGCAAAGTTTTTAACTAGGCAACACCTATATGCTACCTAAGGAGAATCCAACAAGTCTTCAAAGCTTCTTCTGCTTCTGATCACGAACGCTGAAGGACATCCTTTCGGAAGATCATCCGCTCAGAAGAGCCAAGAAATGACAAATGGTACCCCAATGAGAAGATGATGTACCGGGCCAAACGGTCGAATGAATCGTGTCCGCGCAACCGAGCCCCCGATGGCGGAGGCACATGTACTAGTGTCAAATAATCAAAGAATGCTTTTTGCCAACATGATTCATGCTCCAAGGAAAACCCAACGTTTTTCGCCAGGACGATTTCTCCATCAGAAAACGTCTCGAATACTCAGAGACTAGCGTCGATAATTTGGCACCCGCATAACCTCTGGGTCGAAACTCCAGACTAATAATCCCTCAACAAGGCAGCACGAAAATCATTAACTATCTCTAAAAAGAAAGCGTCCCGAATACTCGGAGACTGGCACCAAAGAACTCCGCATAGGCACGACCTCAGGGTTGGAATCTCCAAAGTCGTAAGCCCTCAATGAGGCAATCCCGAGCTCACGAGTAACGACTCTCGAGCCAAAACAAACTCGATGACTTGGAGACTATCGCCAATCGCCATTCAGCAAAAAACTCGAGGCCGTAAGTCCCCGAGCGGGCAGACTTGGTCTTGTAAAGCTTGCACAAAGCAACAACACAAACTGTAAGACCTTCAAGAAAGGCATAAATCATACTTGCATCAAGTATCAGCAAAAATTGTAAGACCTCAAAAGGCATGAAAGGTTTTGTAAGACCTTATTACAGGCATAAAATCAATCTCAAAGTTCAGGATATATATCGAATTTGTAAAACCCCTAAAAAGGCATACCCTCGATATAGACGCCTAAACTACTATAATCGGGATCAAAAAATGGCTCCGGCCAAACATAAATGACTACGGTCATACAGTTGCACCAGCCAAACTAACGTGACTCGGGGATGCCCGACCATCGCTAAAAAATCATAAGCCATTGCTTTGAGTCTACTTCGAAAAGAACCGGTTAAACAGGCTACCCTCAATAGGCAAAAGAGCTTCGACCATGTCAACTCCAAATCATAAGGCTTCGAGCTACTCAGCCTACGAGCCAAACCTTACGAGGTGCTCAAACATCGCCGCTAACGACTGAAAATCGAGGTTCTTCCTGAACCGAAGACAGGTCAGGCAAAATCATTGCAAAAGTCCTTAACAAGAGGAAATAAAGCCTACATATGCCTAAGGGCAAAGCATAAGAGCCATTGTCGCCAGCCTAACAAGCCTCAGGGCCGCACATATGCCTAAGGGCAAAGCGTAAGAGCCATTTTTGACAGCCTAACGAGCCACATGGCCACACATATGCCTAAGGGAAAAGCGTAAGATCCATTGTTGCCAGCCTAACGAGCCTCAGGGCCACGCACTCACACCTAAGGGCGAAGCGTAAGAGCCATTGTCGCCAGCTTACAAAAAAGATCGCTTCGATCGAAGGGTCAAGAGCCATTGTCGCCTGCCCAATGCAAACATAAAAAGCTCGAGGAATATATGAGCTCGAGTCGAAACCCGACTCGGAGACTCTACCCGAAATAGTTGAGCAAAAGCGTAAGTGCTCAAAATGCCTGCTTACACCAAAGGTCCAAATGACCAAATGCAACGTTTGGTCATTAAGAACCGACTTATCATTGTCCTCCTCCGCATCCTGGAGCTGACGAGAGATTGAAGTCACCTTCCCTTGGAGGGTGTCTCTCTCGGAAATTATTTCCCCTACGTACCTTCTAAGCTCGGAAATCTCGGCATCTCTGGCCCAAAGCTCCTCCTTCAGTAAAGCGTTTTCCTTTTCAAATTGCACGAAGCAGGTACGAGATGCTAAAGCATCAATAACCAACAAAAATTAGAAAATAATAAATAGAAATACCTATTGGGTAAGAGAGTCTTTCTCACACTCATGACAGGTCGCCTCGTCCTGGTATCGGGTGAAAACCTGGCTATAAAGCGCTTTGGCTTGAGGCCACAAAAAAAGATAAGTTAGAAAAAAACAAAGATGGAAAGAAGCCCAGAGCAGCGGATAAAGTTAATGGAAGTTATCCTCTCACAAAGTCTACCTATTTCGTCAAAAACAAGTGAAGCATCGACCTCAAGAACTCCCCCGCAAGCTATTGGCAGTGCTTCAGACGCATCTCTGCTTCCGACAGGTACCCCTACATCGGTAGGCCCTTCATGCGGGCCATCCTGCATACCCCGAGATGGAAGAACCATTCCACGAGAAGAGTCAATCACAGCAATAGCATCGGTACAATCCACCCCTTGTTCACCCAGGGCCTCGGGGCTAAGCCCCTCCGAACTGCCTATCAAGAGTACTTAGACTCGCGGAGAATCCTGGCCGCCTGCTAACTCGGGAGTAGTAATTGATACTCTATCCATGGTCTCCTCAACGCGGAGCTGAACCACTACGGCACCAAGATCCAGTTCAGAAGCCTCCGTCCTATGGCCCAGGGATCGGCCAAGTTTAAATGATCCTCGGGAGCCGCCGAGAAGCTACTCTCCCCCTCACCTTCAGCCCAAAGTTTTCCTGCCATTTCCAGAGTCCGAGCTACCGGGTGGACCCCAGACTTTTCTGCCTTAACCTTCTTTAATTCCGGTGGCCCGCCCAGCAGATCCCCCTGCATTCTCTTCCACTCGTCGGAGCGTTCCCCTCAGCAGAAAATACTTCCTTCGCCAACGGGGCCTCCCCCAAACCTATACAAATGCAGAGGCAAAATATAAAAAATAGAGGATGGCAAAAATAGCAATTTGGATGAAATAATGCAGCCGCAACAAGTTTTGGAGCTTACCATGATCCTTGGCCTCCCACCGAGCTCAGGATAAATCACGCCACACTCGCTCGACATATGGGCAGATCGAATACAAGTGACCGACACAATCCCGGAGATCCGGAACCGTGCCAGGGTAGGTCGCTACGGCTGAAATGGTACGAGAAGAAAGCTTAGATGCTTGGAAGAACATTGTCAAAAAGAAGCAAAGGATATCTAGAAAGCACATCTACTTACACCCCGCGTTCCACCTCTCAGGAAATGGGATCTTTTCCACCTGAATCAGGTCAGAAGTCCTCACTTGTACAAATTGGCCCACCCATCCTCCACTCCCAGGTTCATCGATGCAGGCGAAGAGAGACCTCGGGGCTCGACAACGTAGCTTGATTAGACCCCTACGGAGAAGATGAGGGCTATACATCCTGATCAGGTGGTTGAGGGTGAAGGGCATCTCCCCGACCATGTTTGTGTAATGCCTGATCATATAAACCACGCGCCAGAATGATGGATGAACCTGGCCAAGGGTTACTTAATACCACAGATAGAAATCGAGAATCACAGGGTCGATCAGGGGTGAGGATGGCCCCACCGGCCCTAAGGTGAATGGATATGTATACACACTCAGAAAGCCAGCTTTATATGTCATAATATCTTCTTCCCGAGCAGGGATCTCTACAAGCATGGCCCCATCCCTCAGCGACAGTCAGTCCACACTTTTCCAACATCCGTTACCGAGCTAATATACCGAGTCACGGGCTCACTATACTCTAACCTCGAAGAAGGTCTCTCGACCTTGAAATTAGAAGTCATCGCAAAGGGTCCGGAGACACAGTCCTCAACACAGGGAGGTGTGGCCACTTCACCTTGAGATAAAAGCAAAGATGATTAAACCATGACCTCCTGAGAGGTAGAGGCGGAAGTTTTTGCCATTGCTAGAAGATTCCGAAAGGAGAAGAAGAGTTGCAAGAACAAGGAAGGAGCAGGCCTTTTTTTGGGTTTGTAAGTATGATGATTTAAAAGAAAATAAGAAGGAGGAAAGGGGAGTATTTATAAAGGCTCTGCATACGCATTAAAGAAGGCCAAAAGACAAACGACTAACATAATCAATACGGAGATTTTTAGGGGCTACGTGCGTATCGCACCCCGGTATCTCGCGACCGATGCAGATTACAAAAACACTTGAAGAGGAAGAAGCTCAAATTTGTTTCCTATCGCTTTGAGATAGAAAACATGGAGACTATCTGTATACGGATAAATCGGAGGGTCCAATTTCCCGTCATTAAAGCATTTCGGAAGATTGCCTCGAAGCCTCAAGGATACAAAGATGCGCTCGAGTCTTCTCCCTCAGAGCCTATTGACACACGGTCTTAAGGGTATGACGGTCAGGGCTAGAGTGAAAATGGGAAGTTCCCAAGATGCGGCTGAGTTTGACAAAGCCTGGCCAGGCTACTCTGACCCTACTCGGGGCGTCATTTCCAGCCGTCCCATCTCCACACCTTTACAACTAACGGATTCCTTACCGTATAAGTTTTGCCTTCTATATAAAGGAGATTCACTATTTTGTAGGAGACTGATGTTGCTCCAAAGGCTCCACATGAAATAAATGATAACTCTCTCTCTTTATCTCTAAGACACTCTCTCGACATTGTTGTTGTATCTTAATATTTTAATACTTGTTCCATATTTATTGATTATTTATTACTTATCATTGGCTATAAAGAGCCTTCTTTTATATTATTGCATCTATTAGCCCTTTCCCGATTTCCCTCGATAGCTCGAGCCCGAGCTCGAGACTCGACCTGGAGGACCCAAATCGACCAGCTCGAGGCCCCGAACGGCTATCTCTCGGTTCGATTACTACTTTACTTTAGCTCGTGTCTCACCCTCAAACTATACACACATAACATCAACTGCGCCACAACTAGCATAAAAATAGATCACGTATTTTTAGAGTCCCATCAACAAATTTAATTATCATTACCATTTTCACGGTAAACAATGATAGCCTGAACGCAAGTCAATCTTGGAAAACACTCTAGCATCCTATAACTGGTCAAATAGGTCATCAATACGAGGCAAATGATACATGTTCTTCACTATAACTTTGTTCAACTGGTGATAATCAATGCACATACGCATAGAACAATCCTTTTTCTTCATAAACAAGACCAGAGCACCCCCAAGGTGGCACACTGGGCCGAATGAAGCCCTTATCAAGCAATTCCTGTAACTATCCCCTCAACTCCTTCAACTCAAGAGGAGCCATACGATATGGAGGGATAGAGATGGGCTGAGTGTCCGGCAACAAATCAATGCCAAAGTCAATATCTCTGTCGGGCGGTATGCTCGAAAGATCAGCTGGAAATAAATTAAGGAAATCCCTCACTACTGGGACTGACTCAACTCTAGGGGTATCAATACTGACATCTCTCACATAAGCTAGATACGCATCGCATCCCTTCTCAACCATTAGTTGAGCTTTAAGAAATGAAATAACTCTGTTGGGAGTATAATCTAAGGTACCCCTCCACTCTATTGCGGTAAGCCTATCATAGTTAGCATCATGATTTTGGCGTGACAATCAAGAATAGTATAATAGGGCGACAACCAGTCCATGCCCAAGATAATATCAAAATCTACCATACTGAGCAATAATAAATCGGCTCTAGTCTCAAAATCACTAAGAACAACCAAACACGACCTATACACATGGTCAACAACAATAGAATCTCCCACAGGTGTAGAGACATAAATAGGAGAACTCATGGAATCACAGGATATGCCCAATACAGAGCAAAATAAGATGACACATAGAAATAAATGGAGCCTGGATCAAATAAAATCAACGCATCTCTATGACAGACCCGAATAATACCTGTAACTACAGAGACAGAAGCAATTGCCTCTGTACGAGTAGGAAAAGCATAGTATCTGGCCTGGCCTCCCCCTCTAGGGTAACCTCTACCTCCCCGACCTCCACCTCGAGTTGGCTGAGTAGGTGGAGTGGTAGTTGATGCTGTGATCATAGCTTGAGGACCCAATGGAGCACACGGTGCCTGAGAAGTCTGTGGAGTTTGGGGATATTGCTCACCATATGGTGAGTGTCGCCATACTCAAAACAAGCTCTCGGAGGGCGTCGATGTTGTGACTAGCTCGGGCCAGGTCTGCTGGACTGGTCGCTGGAAGCACCCCCTGCATAAGTACACTAGATACTAGTTATGCATAATAAGTCTCCTAGAGCCTAAAAGTAACCGGAATACCAATGGCGGCTGGAGGGCTGAATGAATAGCGCGACTCACATATCCCCTACTATGTCGAACTACAGGTGGGGCACGAGTACCAGTATAAGTGTCAGACTCTCGAGACATCTTGACCTCTCTCTCCTCTCTCCCGAGCAAGCATTCCCTCCACTCTCATAGCAATACTCACAACCTAATGGTACGGGATATCTATCTCCAAGTCCCAGTCTATGCTAATACTTATGCTGGGATGGAGCCCCTTAATAAACTGACGCAACCTCTCTCGAACTATAGCAACCAAGGCCCGTACATGTCTAGCCAAATCACTTAAATCGACTACATACTCTGACATATTCATAGCACTCTGGCACAAATGCTCGAACTCGGCGCGTCATGCATTCTAAGGCTCTGGGGAACATACTCCCTCAAAAACATATTCGAAAACTGAGTCCATGTAAGTGAAGCTTCCTTAGCCGGACTGTCCAACTCATAAGCACACCACCACTGATAGGCTGCTCTTCTAAGCAAGAATGCAGTGAAAAAACCCCACTCGACTCTGCTACATCCATAGTATGGAGGATACGGTGTCACTCCGCAAGAAAACCCTAGGAAACCTCTGAAGCCAGGCCACTGAAAGTAGGGGGTGAAACTTCTTGTACCTCTCGAGCCTACGCTGATCCTCCTCAGAAACTGTTGCCTTACCCTCGGGCTGAACTGGGCTACTAGGGTTACTTGCAGCATCGGTATAACCTCTGGAATCTAATCGATCTGAAACCACTGCTCTAGGATGCGGGCGACGGGAGTGTATGCTTCTCCCCCGGCCTGATATATGGAAGGAGCAAGGGGAATCAACCCTGCCTGAGCTTGAGTATCGAACATGCTTAGAAACTATGCAAGGGTCTACTGAAGAGCTGGTGTAGTAGTAGACGTCTCAGGTGCCTGCACTTCGACTATAGCTACTGGTGGCTCCTCTATAGCAGCTCGTGTGGGTGCTCAGGCTTCACCACGTGGACGTCCTCGACCTCTACCCCGGCCCCGGTCTCTAGCGGCTCTAGCAGGGGGTGCGGGTGACTAGTTATCTGATATGGTTGTACATGTCCTCACCATCTGATAAAGAATAGAACACAGAGTTCAGAATTTTGAAGTCAACACTTTCGCACGACATAGAATCACCATCTCATAAAGAATAGAAGACAGAAGTTTAGAATTTCGAAGTCAACACTTTCGTACGATATAGAATCAAAAGAAGTAAAATTTCCCTAATAGTTCCTTAGCCTCTCGAAGATAAGCACAGACGTCTCCGTACCGATCCACGAGACTCTACTAAACCTGCTTGTGACTCACAACACCTATGAACCTAAAGTTCTAATACCAACTTGTCACGATCCAAATCTCCCTCTGTAAGATGTCGTGACGGCACCTAATCTCTAGGGCTAGGTAAGCCTAAATATGCGGAATAATGAAAATGAAAACATAAATTTAACAACTAACTGCAACAATAATTAAATAGCTGGTATAAATGTCGTTCGGCATGTACAATAACCAACTCTCAAATATACACAGATATTTTCCAAAACCTGGAATATCATAAGTCACAAGCTTCTAAGATTTTGTCTAACTATTTCTATACATCAATAACTAGAAGAAGTAAAGGAGGAACAACATAAAAATGGATAGAGGGGGACTCTGAGGTCTGCGGATGCGGGCAGATGTATCTTGAAGTCTCCAGAGCAACAGCAAGTACGCAACTAATAGCGAGGCTGGTAGGAGGTACCTGGATCTACACATGAAACATCTGCAGAAAAGTAGCATGAGTACACCATAACGGTACCCAGCAAGTGTCAAGCCTAACCTTGGTCGAGTAGTGACGAGGTCAGGTCAGGGCCCTAAATATATATATATATATATATATATATATATATATATATAAAAGTTAGAATAAAATATCGCAATATAAAAAGAGACTAGAATATAACAAAGAAGAAATCACAGAGGAATAACAGTAGAGTACACGGGTATAAAACAGCAGGGAAACTCCCGATATACCGTCTCGTAGTCCCAAAAGTAAATGTACAGGGAGGGATCTCCCGGAATACCGTTTTGTAGTCTCAAAGTAAATATGCAGGGAGATCTCCCGGGATACCGTCCCGTAGCCCCAAAGCAAATATGCAGGGGGATCTCCTGGGATACTGTCCCGTAGTCCCAAAGTAAATATGCAGCTCAAACAATGGAAATAACAATTACAGCAAGAAATCCCATAGTTTAGACTAAGTACAAGTCAAGGAAGAAGCAGGAAATCCACTAAGCATGTTGCACAAATTTGAAATAAGCATTTAAGACACGTAGACACACTATACTAGGCTAAACAGGATAACTACACATGTTGATATAACTCAATTAAGATGAATCGCACATTTAAAATCGGATTTTACACCAAATAGCTAGTGTATGCACTCGTCACCTCACGTGCACGGCGCTCACATATCACAACAGTAATAAATCCTAAGGGGATTTCCCCCACACAAGGTAAGAAAAGCCACTTACCTCGAACCAAGATCAATCAATCGGTACCAATGCCTTTTCCACGAATATCCGACTCCGAATGACTCAAATCTAGCCAAAAACAATTACATACCATAAATATAACTATAAGAAACTAATCTAATTAATGAAATCAAGGCTGAAGCAAGAAACTAGAAAATCGCCCCAAAAGTCGACCCGGACCCATGTCTAGAAATCGGTTAAAAGTCACAAAATATGAACACCCATTCACTCACGAGTTCACTTGTACCAAAATCATCCAAATCTGATGTCAAATCCCAATAAAAACTCAAAAAATTAGTTGAAGAACTACTCCCATTTTCCCTCAAATTTCTCAACCAATTTCCTTAATTAAAATGATGAATTCAACTATAGATTAGTGTAATGTAGCCATAAATGAGTTAAGAATCGTTACCCAAAAGCTTGCTCTGAAAATCTCCCAAATTATCGCCCAAATCCGAGCTCTCAAAGTCCCAAAATTGGAAATGGGTTAAAACCCTTGAACTTGGTCCTTTTCTGCTTAGCGATTCCCTTTTCTGCTTAGCTATTTCGCTTTTGCGGTTCCGCACCTGCGAAAAAACCATCGTAGGTGCAGACTTAAATCCAAGATTCCGCTTCTGTGAGCAATGGGCCGCACCTGAGCGCTCGCTCCTACAGATAATTTTCGCTTCTGCGATCCTCAAAATCCACGCCCTTCCGCTTTTGCGCTCCATCTTCCGCAGAAGTGACTCCTCTTCTGCGGTCCTTCCCTCGCACCTGCGCCCACAGAACAAGCTTCTCCAAACCACATTTGTGTCCCTTGGCTCACTTCTACGGGCTCGCACCTGCGGTCAATCTTGCTCTTGTGCGATTACACCAGGTGCACCAAATTTGATCTGCTAACCATCCGGAATCCACCCGAGGCCCTCGGAACCTCAACCAAATATACCAACAAGTCCTAAAACACCAAATACAAACTTAGTCAAGCCCTCAAATCACATCAAACAATGCTAAAACCACGAATCACCCTCCAATTCAAACTTAATGAACATAATTCTTCAAATTTCTACAACCGATGCCGAAACCTATCAAACCACGTCCGATTGACCTCACATTTTGCACACAAATCATAATTGATATTACGGACCTACTCCAACTTTCGGAATTAGAATCCTAACCCAATATCAAAAAGTCCAGTTCCGATCAAAATCTCTAGAAATTTGACTTTCATCGTTTCAAGCCTAATCAGCTACTGACCTCCAAAACACAATCAGGACGCACTCCTAAGACCAAAAGTACCCAACGGAGCTAACAGAACTGACAAAACTCCATTCCGAAGTTATCTTCATACAGTTCCGACTACGGTCAAAATCCTAAGACTTAAGCTTTCGTTTTAGGGACTAAGTGTCCCAACTCACTCCGGAACCACAAACAAAACCTCCCGGCAACTCATATAAGCATCTATTACTCTCAAAATGACCAGACGGGCCGTTACGTCTACTCAAGGCGAAATACAAGTGTGTATACAAAGGATACAACTTTTATCACTTGTATATATGGATGTATAAAAGGATACAACATGTATCAATTGTATTTGTTCGCGTAACGAATGCGACTAAGGCAAAATACAGAAATACAGAAAAATAAAATATTCTTGTTGAGAGTCGAACTCCAGACCTCTGCTAACTAAGCAAGCGCTTTAACCAACTGAGCTATGAGAGTTTGTTGCTCTCTTATTTCAGTTTAAAACAATTATATCTCTTATTTCATAGATTTGCTATAAAATTCAAATATGGCTACGAGTAGTAAATTTACTGAAAGTACAGCTATTAATGGTAAATATAATATAAATATTTGATGTGTCGCATAATTTTCTCAAAAAAAAAATAATAAATTCAATCGGCTATTTGTGTAAAGATTCATATTCAAATGCAAAAGACCCAATTTGCAAAACTCAATGCCCAAGATAAAATTATTGGGTCAAAGACCAACGTAGGCCCATGCCCTTGTTTCTCCCACAAAGAATAGCTAAATTGGATTGGATTAACTCAATACTTTAAATTAAAGTTTAGAAATTCAAAAATTATAAGAAAAATACTATAAGTAGGTTATTACTAATATAAAGGAAAATTACTTGTTAAAATATTAGTCAATGTTCATATAACTAGTATTTATAAACGTGCGTTGCACATTAATAATGGCACATGATGGTTTAAATATTTATTTATATGAAGGAACAATAAAACTTAATTAATGAGAAAAAATTTATATATAATAATACAAAAATTATTTAAATATCGGAAAATATTATTACATTAGCATAATATGTGAATTCAAAATTAAAGGACATCATCAAAACTTACGCAAATGATCAGTTTTAGTCATATTAAGTAGAAAATTATGAATTATAGTTTAAAGGTATCTAATATGATAGTATCTTACCGAACACTTCTTTATAGACAATAATTTTTGTGTATGTTTCCTTCTAATGCTTTGGTTGCTCTGTCATAACCAAAATTGTTATTGTCACTTAAAAGTGCAACATATAGTTATTCGTGTAAGAAAACATACTTTTGTAAATATAGTCCAATATTTAAAATGCTTGTCCTTTTACTTTATTTATCATAACTACGAAATATAAACATACTGAAATTTATTTTCACACAAATTTAAAAGGATATTCCATAGTTTCGGAAGATGAGAGTTGAATTCGGGGATAAACACATACTTAAAAGCACATTGACAGTAACATAAGTTCTGCATTTATGACGTTGTTTTCAAAACTTCTATATACCATATATGAACTATTACATAAGCTATTCAGCGGATTTAAATTTTTAGGAGCAGGACGGGCATATTTTTTGTCACGACCCCGATTTTCCTCCATAGGATGTTATGACGGAACCTAGTCTCTATGACTAGGTAAGCCAAACACTTACTGAATTAATTGATAGAAATTTACCAACAGAACTATTAAGCAGAAACCAGATATTTCTAAATAAGAACCACATTTACAACATAAAATAATATCCTAAAACCGGTAGTACAAGTCATAAGCTCTACTGAGTTTACTAAGAAAGTCTACTTAGTACAATTGCTCCGGAAAGAAATAGACAGTACAAGTACGACATCAGAAGGTGACTCCGAGGCTTGCGAATGCGATGGCAGGTTTACTCTGAGTCTCCACAGCAAACCCAAACAACAAGCTAGTGATCAACCAACTCCAAAGTACCTGGATCTGCACAAAAAATATGCAAAAGTGTAGCATGAGTACACCACAGCGATACCTAGTAAGTATCAAGACTAACCTCAGTGGAGTAGTGACGAGGGACAGTCAAGACACCCACTGGACTAAACAACTTGAAAAATTATAATTGTAGAACTAACAGGGAACGATATCTCTATAAAGATAGCCATGATGACAATAACAATACAATGTTTGTAATAGGAACTAAAAAGCAATAATTAGCAACGAGACACAACAATTAATAACACTATAGAGTAAGCTGAACACAATTTAAATCCAGTGAAACCAAATAAAGGAAAACAAGTAACAACTCAATAAGAACAACCACTTTTACACCAGGTTTATCCAAGAATTTCCATGAGGTACCAAACCTCAAAATTACAAATCACGAGTCCCAATTCGTGAAACCTAATCACTTGGCATCTTGTGCCCACATTACAACTTATAACTTCATGGACGACTCACGTGCCAAGAGGGTGACAATATCTAATATCCATGTGGACTACTCACTTACCAACAATAAGAATGACTCATGACTTCATGGACAACTCACATGCCAATAGAGCAACTCTCACACAGAAGGCAAGTAGACGGGAATATATATATAAATGGTAAATATCATCAGGATTCATCTACTTAAACCGATATGGGTGATTAATTACGTGTATGATGTTAATGAGGAGTTAGGTGCTTTGTAGGTGTATTGCTTAATTGTTGTTATTAACTGTAATATTCACAGTAGTTACCAAAAAAATTACTTGTATGCTTGTGTAAGTGTTCTATCAAAGTTCAAACAAGTAAGAGTGGAGACACCGAATGGCACATAAGAAACGATCACCACAAAATGTAAAAGGTAAAACTCACACAAGGTAGGCACACCATTACACAAATATCAACAACAATAATGCCCTCATGCCATCACAAGTCATCACAATTCATTCCCCGACATAGCCCACCTTGTCTTGCCACATGTGCAATAATAAAGTAAATGCTTGTGTTGTCTCGCCGCACACGCATAATAATGTTCCCACCTTGTCTCTCCACATACACAAACCCACATATATAGCCCTCTTTGTCACGCCGCATATGCAAATATCAATAGTAACAACAGCACGGCAGAAACCTCGTGCAAATACCCGAATAATCCTCCCAACAATATCACGTGTGTCAAAAACATAACAACACAATATAATGACTTTCACAACATGTGCCCATATGCCACAACATTTCCTCAAAACAGTTTCAATACCACAACCACACATAGCCCTTAGCTCAACAACAAACAGTACAATAGCATCAACAACGATAACACGAGAATACAGTAAGTAATTCAACTCAGGAACTTCAAAATACGAAAAAATGATAGAACGAGCTCACAAAGAAAGACACAACAGAAAATACTGGTCTCAACAATATAGCTCAACACGGGAGAGATAATACGTAACAATGATTCCACAAAAGTAAAATTTGATAATAAGAGAGAGATAGCATGAATAAATGATGCCAACAAAGGACAAATCAACAATGAAAAGGGATAGCAAAACTTCATTTAAGGTTGAGAAATTACGGAAGAGATAACAACAAATTCAATTAAGGATAAGCAATTACGGAAGAGATAATGCTAACTTCAATTAAGGAAAAATAATTACGAAAAAGATAATAGTAACTTCAATTAAGGATAAGCAATTACGAAAAAGATAATAATAACTTCAATTTGGGATAAGCAATTACGGAAAAGATAGCATGGCAATAAAAGAGGCAACAACTTCAATTAAGGCACTAAAGAGTTCAATAGGAAACAAGGGTAAAACATGGATCAATTAATTCCAAATAAGACACGTATGGGTAAACTTAGTAACTGGAGGATTTAACATGATAAAACAACTTCATATCAAATGAACATAAGAACTTAAGAGTCCTAAACGATCAAATTTCCACAATTAAGCCCGAATACGTACTCATCACCTCGCGTACATAGCCTTCACATGACACAATTAGCACAAATGACTCAAATCCTAAGGAGTAGCTTCCCCCACACAAAGTTAAGATACTTACCTCAAAGAAGCTGGACCGACACTCTAAAATGAACTTGTCATGTGAAACAACCTCCGGGCGGCTCAAATCTAGCCAAAATAATTTCATAACATAAATAAAACTCATAGGAAATAATTCTGGATAATTAAAACATCTGTTTCAATTAAAATTAAAAGAAGTCAACCCCGGACCCGCTCTTCAGAACCCAACAAAACTTCATGAAATCTGAACACTCATTTCGATATGAGTCCAACCATACAAAAATTATCTAATCCCAATATCGAATCACCCTTCAAATCCTCATTTTATATTTTTGAAAGATTTTACAAATTTTCCCAAATTTCCAACTTAATTCACTAATTAAATAATAAAATAAGAATGGATTCATGAAATATAATCACTTTCGGATATAGAACACTTACCCAAATCAAAATCATGAAAAATCCCTCCAGAATTGCCCAAAATTGAGGCTTCCAACTCAAACGAAAATGACAACATCCGATCCCTGATGTTTCTGCCCAGATTCGCACCTGCGGAACGATTTATGTGCTTGCACGCTCTCTTTTGCGAACAAACATTTCGCTTATACACTGCTTTCGCTTCTGCGTTCCCAGGCACTATACCTGCAATGACGCAGGTGCGCAAGAATCCTCGCTTCTGCGAGCACACACCCAACTGCCAGCTTCTACTTCTGCTTCTGCATCTTCTGCATCCGCAATCACCCAGGCGAGGAAAATACTTCGCACTTACGACCTCTGCCCAGTCCTTCCTCCTTCGCTTTTGCAATCACTTCCTCGCTTATGGGATCGCGCACCTACGACCAAATCTATTACAGGTGTGATTGCACCAATCCAGAACTCCTCAGCATTTTCTTAAGTCCAAAATCTGATCCGTTAACTATCCGGAATCCCTGAGGCCCCCGGGACCTCAACAAAATATACCAACACGTCCTAAAATACGGTACGAACCTAGTTGAGGCCTCAAATCACATCAAACAACGTCAAAATAATGAATCGCGCCTCAAATTAAATTTATATATTTTCAAATCTGCCAACTTCCAAAACTCATGCTGAAATATATCGAATCAACCCGGAATGCCGTCACATTTTGCACACAAGTCATAAATGGCATAACAAAGCTATTCAAATTTTCGAAATCAAAATCTAAGACTTATGTAATGACCCGATCGGTCGTTTTGAGCTCTAGCACGTCGTTTAGCAATTTGAGGCCATGAGCAGCTTCGCTTCAGGTATTATCACTTGTACGCATGGTCGGAATTGAATTTTGGGAAGTTCCGAGTTGATTTGGAAAGAGAATTCCCATTTCGAAAGCTTTAAGTTGAAAGAATTGACTAAGATTAGATTTTTGGGTAAACGACCTTAGAATCAGGATTCAAAGATCCGAGCAGATTCGTATGATGATTTTGGACTTGGGCATATGTCGGGGTCGGGGTCGGGACTTGGAAGACCCGGGAACATTTCGGCACCTATTGTGAAAGTTAGCATTTTTGGAAGAATTTCATAAGTTTGGGTTGAAGTTCATTTCAGTGTTATCAATGTCCGTATGGGATTTTGAGTCTAGGAGTAGCTCCGTATGGTGATTCTGGTGTTGGGAGTGTATTCGGAATTGAATTCAGAGGTTCGTGGGTCATTTTGGAGTTATTTGGCTAAAGATAGAAATTTGAAGGTTTTTGAGTTTAAACGGATGTGGAATTTTTTATATTGGGGTCAGAATCCAATTTTAGAAGTTGAAGTAGGTCCGTAATATCGAATGTGACTTGTATGCAAAATTAGAGATCAATCGGACGTGATTTGATAGGTTTCGACATCGAACGTATAAGTTTGAAGTTCTAAAGTTCATTAAGTTGGTGTGATTCATGATTTCGATATTGTTTGATGTGATTTGAGGCCTCGAGCAGGTCCGCATTATGTTTGGGGACTGGTTGGTATGATTGAGTGGGGTCCCGGGGGCCTCGGGTGGAATCCGGATGGTTAATGGATTAATTTTGGAATTTGTGGAATAATTGAGGCAGCCGATATCTAGTGTAACCGCACCTGCGAGGTTTTGGACATAGGTTCAGAGCCGCAGAAGTGGCCATGGGGCCGCATATGCAGTTTGGGCGAAGAAGTGCAGTGACTGCAGGTGCGGAACTTTACTCGCAGACGCGGGTGCGCATCTGCACTAAGGAGACCACATAAGCAGATTTTTTGACCTGAGCCTGGGACCGCAGAAGCGGCACATGCGCCGCGGAAGCGAGGCCGCAGGAGCAGTTTATGCACCGCAGGTACGAAAATGCTGGAGGCAGTGAGGTTCTTTTAAAACTGGGGTTGGGTTCATTTCAACCCTATTTCTTCCATTGGAGCCGATTTTGGAGCAACTTGGGAGTGTCATTTTCACCATCATGCTTGAGGTAAGTGGTCCATGCTAGTTTTGAGTTAAATACATTGATTACGTGTAGATTTTAGCATGGAAATTGGTAGAACTTGGGGTTTGAGGGAAAACCTATAAAATTTGTATTTTCGGATTTTGACCACCATTTTGGGTATAGAATTGAGAATAAATTATATATTTGAGTTTGCGAGGTCATGTGTAAACTTTATCTTCGAAAAATTTTGGAATTCAGGCACGTGGGCTTGAGGGCAATTTTGTCAACTTTTCGATCGGGGTTAGGAATTGTTATAAATTGGACTATAATGAGTAATTGAACATAAATTAATGGGTTTACATAATTATTGGCTAGTTTAGGAACGTTGTGCATCAATTTGAGTCTTTGGAAGGGCATGGAATGCCGATTATGGAACTTCGGAGCAAGGTGAGTCTCCTTTCTAACCTTGTAAGAGGGAATTGTTCCCATAGGTGAAATAATTGGATATATGCCTTTATTTGTAGGGGCTACATACGCACGAGGTGACGAGAGCCCGTGTGTAGCAGCTATTATGCTTAAGTCTGGGTAGTCTAGGACCCAAAAGCATGCTTTACTTGTAATATTTGCAACCTTGTTGTCAATTTAAAATGCTTAAACCATATCGAACGTGTAAATAAATTTCTAACAGGCTAGACATCGTTTCTTGAATTTTTAAAGAGAAATTGCCTTTTCTTGGATAATTGCTCCTTGATGAATTCTTGATTAACTGTTTGAATGTGTTTATCTATTGTGGAATGGGCTGAACACCTCAATAGATTAAATAGATGCATCTATAGTTCGCGCCATTCAACCCTCTGGCAGTGCACAGTTTAAATATTGTTGGATCCGTCCGCACGACCTCGGCATGATTTGTGCATGCTTGTATTGCTTGCCTTGATATTTATAAATGATGAAAATGGATTTGGACATTTACCTATGAATAAAAGAACTGTTTACTTGCTTCATTCCATTGAGCTATAGCCATGTTTATAAAAATCCTTGATTTATTGTACAATTGGTATTTTATTACTGGACCACCAGTTAGTGTCGAAGTTGACCTCTCGTCTCTACTTCTTCGAGATTAGACGGGATACTTACTGAGTACACTTTGTTTCATACTCATGCTACACTTGTTGTGCATTTTTGTTGCACGGGCACATGTACGTCTAGCAACTCTATGGGGGTAGCAGTATGGATGATATGGAGACTTAGGTGAGCTGCATCTCTTGAGGCGATCCGCAACCAAGCATAGTCTCTTTCAGTGTATAGTGTTTACCTCTGTCCAATTTGTATTCCAGACAGTTATTGTACTTCATTTGATTTTTCCTAGAAATAGTTGATGCACTTGTGACACCGGGTTCTGGGATGAGTATGGGGTTATTCAATAATTAGTTTGTTAAAGACATCATTTTATTTTAGTGAATTTCATAATTTATTGTTTAAGGTTAAGAAAGAAATGATTTCAATAATTACAAAAGAAATTAGAATTTAATTAACTTTTTGGTGTTGGCTTGCCAAACAGTGGTGTTTGGCGCCATCAAGACCCTTAGTGGATTTTGGGTCGTGACAACATGGTATCAAAGCACTGGTTCCCTTAGGTCTCACGAGTCATGAGCGAGTCTAGTAAAGTCTTGCGGATCAGTACGGAGACGTTTGTACATATCTTCGAGAGACTACAGGGCTGTTAGGAGCACTTGCCTTCTTGATTCCTCATCGTGCAGTTTGATTCCTTTGAATCTTATGCCCTTGTCTCTTTCCTACTCAATATTATGCGACGCGAAGCACTTATTATAAATCGAGAATTGAGGAATTATAATGGTACTATAGATGTGGTGCGGTTGTTTCTCCCGACGTAGTTGGTCGGGCTATTGTTGTCGCCTTACGGAAAGATATCCTATCATTTCAGCTCCGTAGATATACTTTGGAGAGTTTTGAGACTATGCACAGGTTGTTATGATGCTCAAGAATGGTTATCGCATAGTATTGATGTCATGGTGGGATGATTGTCCATGCGTGGAAGTAGTGTATGACTTGGAAGAAGGTTCTCTCAGTGCATGATTCAGAGATTCGGTATTTTATTTCCGGTGGAGGAAAGACAATCGAACTATAGACGTCAGGTTTAGGTTTATAGAGTAACGAGACTTGGTGTTTTCATGTGTGGTGGAATTCTTATCTGCAACGTGGTGTTGTCGTCCTCGATTGATGCGTTAAGTTCGCTGGTGTTGTGATCTTCTTCAATTCTCTTTTAGGCAGGATATTATGGAATGGTGTTAGGGAACGGCTTTCAGAGATCGAGGGGTGCGGTGGTTCAGGATTGAATCGGTATTTCTAATGACGGTTGGAGAAAGATGATCTTCGAAAAGGTTTAAAGTAGTAGCTATCTGTTGGTGCAAGTGCTACAGAGTTAGATGTTGATTTAAGGCAACTGGGCGACGAAAGATGAGGAAGGACATGTGGGAAGTGTCATGCGGTGGTTAAAATTCTAGAAGGCCAGGTGTAAGAAGGGGAAGTCGAGTAGTTGCTTAAGAAAGAGGGGTTTGGCCAAAGTGGGAGATTGGTAGAGAAGCGAGTGGGTTCTGTGGTAGGATGACCACACACCCGGAGGAGTCTAGAGTGAATTGGGATTCAGGGCGGACAGTGACTAGGTTTGTGGAATTGATTTGAATTATCGGCTAACATACGGCAGGAGATTTGATACAACACGAAGGAGTTGCTTGATATGAAGAAGGATACAACATGACTTCGAATTGGAAGATATTTTCGCACATTTAGTTAATTTCCATAGGAAGTGAACGTACTAGTACAAATGGTGAATGAGTATAGACTCAATATGGGTTATTAATGTTGTAGTAGTTGTGCCCTGTGCAGCATCGTTGGGAGATGTCGGCATGTAATTTCCAGAGGTGGGTTAGCTCCTATGAGCAGATCAACGATCGCGTGGTTGGCGAAGCTTCTGCGAAGGATTATACTGGCTATACGGTAAAGAGATTAGTCATGTGAACGTGGTTAATGATTCAGAGTGTTCATAAAGAGTTTTACATAAAGATTTCAAGGAATTTGGTGGGTTGGTTGTGCTAGATCATGTCAACAATGAAGAAAGAATCTTGTTGGGTTCTAGAGTTATGTAATAGTGGCTTCAAGCTAAGTGGGAGAGTCCCACCGCCTATGATTGGGTTGTATGGTTATCTTCTTGTGAGGTTTCTGGTTATCAGTGTATTGGTAAGTTGTTTCAGCTAAGGGAAAAGAACATAAGTGGTAATTTGAGCAAAGGAATTGGTAAAGGTATGATATAGTTGGCCTGATTGGTTCATGTTTAGGCTATGTGAAGACTCACGATTTGTGTTTCATATGGAGGTGATTTATAAGGAAGTGATTCAGTCAGGTGCTTCATCGAGATTGGTGTTCATGTGTCAATGGAGCCTCAGAACTGATTGTATTCTGGACCAAGCCAGAGTGGATGACCCTTAATAACGGTCCTAGTGAATTCAAAGGTTAAAAATACGGTGCCTAAGGATTCAAGCCCGCAATATGGTTAAGAATCAAGCTTTTGTAGCAGCTTATGATAAGAGGCTCAGAATGTTTTATGATGTTTTTGACTTGCAGGGTAGCATTGGGAGGAAAAAGAGAAAAAGACTTTGGATTTGTAAAGGAACTATCAGAATGGGTGTATCAGTTGAAGATGTGAATGTGCGTGCAAGGAGTGTATGAAATGATTCATAAGTTTGGAGACAGGGTGGTCTCGTGGAATGGGGTCACTCAAGGTGAGTGCGGATTCAGGTTGGTGATGTAAGGAATAGAGCTATTATTATCTCTAAGGTAAGTTAAGGATGAATTAGAAGAAGATAGATTGGTTAGCCATGGTTGAATTGGCATAGTGATGGCGGTACGTGCGAGGCTCGACGGCTGCCGTAATTGATATTGTTTGGAAGTATTCAAGTATTATGACCTATTATGTTTAGGTGGATCCCGAAAGGATTATGGTGGTTTAGGCCACTACTTGAGGATTTGAATGTTCTACGGTTATGAGAATTCACTCGTGTGTCACTATGGTTATCTTGGAATGAGTTAAGTAAAATGTTTCCATGTGAGGAAGTGTTTACCATGTTAGTGGTTCAGGAGTTGTGATGAAATTCGTGTACTATCACATGTTGGCTTGTTAGGTGCAGTGAGCTGTATGAAATTTGAAAGTGAGGATCAAGGTTGTGATTTGATGTTGGCAAGGATGTCACGAGCTCGGATGAGCAGGAAAGGGATTTGAATGTGTAGAGTAAGCAAGTATTGTCTTCAGCGTCACCTGAGGTCGGTGTTTTGTGAAAGAGGCTTTGCAACATGGTTATGGACACTTGATTTGCTTTACAGCGCTAGTGCGGCTGGTGGTATGGATGTGCAGACTAGTTATCTGGTGAGGAAGGTTGTGGGAGCGTGTCTCATGGGGAGATTTTACAGGTTTTGCATGTAGTCACTTGATTAATCAAAAATTTGAACCAAGTATGGAGATAGTGGTAATGCCACTAATTTGAGAATGTATGCCTGAAGGGCACTCGGTTTATTGGGTCGTGGACCGTGGAGGTATACTCCGATTATGATGGTTGTTCTTGTGAGTTATAGAGAAATGGGTAATTACGTACCCTTGGAAGGTTATTTGTCTAGTGCGGTGCGATCAGAATCGACTTAAGGTCCATGGATGGATTTAAACATGAAGGTGGACTCTATATCAGGCCGGATGTGTTCATTTCAGCAAAGCGCTCCTTATGGAGAAGTATTCGGACGTGGGATGTTATTTCATCATCAGCTATTTCATGTAATGCTATATTGTACCGTGTAAGTTGTGAAACGGCTTGATAACTTTCTTATGTATTGAGGTTCTGCATAGCGATGGTGTTATGTGAGCAGGATGGATCTTGTGATTCAGATTATATATTGCACTTTAGTTGTGCTTGAGTTTTGTAGCTTATGACGCTATCTATCTCCCCAGGGATGGTATTATGCACTTAGTGTGCTTGTGGCCGATATTCGGTATTTGTAGTGATGAGCGATTTAGCTCGGTGTGTATCTTCTTATGTGAATTTTATGTGTGGATCGGGTGGCACACCGCCACGGGTATATTGTTTGGATCGGGTTGCACGCCGTGACAGTGTGATGTTGAGTACAGCTCCCTATATCTGTTTTTGTATGCTTTGTTTCCCATTTTCTAAGGAAAGTTATTATTAGTTGCACGAGTTGAGTAGTCCCTTCCAGAGTTTGTTTTCCTTATGTATCACGTTCGAGCTTCTGGCCTATTGGCGCATTGTGGCATCATATGGGACTTTTGATCATGACAAAGGTAGCTTATTACCTGAGCAGTTCGTACTGGGTGAGACGAGATTATTGGATCTAGGATCAGTGCAGTTGGATTATATGAAGTATATTAAAGAGCAAAGATCATTATTTGGTTCAAAATAAGGTAATGGTTCTTGTCAGTAGTATAGACTCAATGATTTGTTGACTCGGCAGTTAGTCATGAATTGCTACATATTTTTTTCGTCGTGGCAGTATTGCGAGAGTTGGAATAAGATTTATATATATCATGAGGTGCATTGTTAGCATCAGATTTGGGGAATGCCGGCTATTATGATCAGTGAATGTTATTATGGTCCTGTGAATGATGTGGTGCATGGTGACAATTTGACAAAGGCATGCAGTCATGTCCTGGTACCTCGTGTAGTGATTAGTACGGTGTTCAGGTATTGGAAGTAGGCCTGGCAGAGAATTCCGGACGTTGGAATTGGGCTCTAATCTTATTTGCTTGAATAAAAGGGAATATCTTCAGAATTGATTAAGCTAATATGCTCAACTGGGTTGTAGTAGCACGGTACGTGCACGAGGTGTTAAACAGTGATTTCGGACAACTCCAACGTAGTTCTTAGCATGTTCGAGGACGAATGTATGTTTAAGTAGGAGAGAATGTAATGACCCGGCCGGTCATTTTGAGCTCTAGCACGTCGTTCAGCAGTTTGAGGCCATGAGCAACTTCACTTCAGGTATTATCACTTGTACGCATGGTTGGAATTGAATTTCGGGAAGTTCCGAGTTGGTTTGGAAAGAGAATTCTCATTTCTAAAGCTTTAAGTTGAAAGAATTGACTAAGATTGGATTTTTGAGCAAAGGACCTCGAAATCGGGATTCGAAGGTTCCAGAAGGTTCGTATGATGATTTTGCACTTGGGCGTATGTCCGGATCAGGTTTTGGAAGACTCCGGAATGTTTCGACACCAATTGTGGAAGTTAGCATTTTTGGAAGAATTTCATAAGTTTGGGTTGAAGTGTATTTCAGTGTTATCAATGTCCATTTGGGATTCCGAGTCTGAGAATAGCTCTGTATGGTGATTCTAGTGTTGGGAGCACGATCGAAAGTGAATTCGAAGGTCCGTGGGTCATTTTGGAGTCATTTGGGTAAAGATAGAAATTTGAAGGTTTTTGAGGAGTTTGACCGGAAGTGGACTTTTGATATCAGGGTCGGAATCCAATTCCGAAAGTTGGAGTAGGTCCGTAATGTTGAATGTGACTTGTATGCAAAATATTAGATCAATCGGACGTGATTTGATAGGCTTCGACATCGAATGTAGAAGTTTAAAGTTCTAAAGTTCATTAAGCTTGAATTGAGGTGCGATTCATAATGTTGTTTGATGTGATTTGAGGTTTCGAGCAGGTCCGCATTATGTTAGGGGACTGGTTGGTATGATTAATTGGGGTCCCGGGGGCTTCGAATGGATTCCGGATGATTAACGGATTAATTTTGGAATTTGAGGAAGAATTGAGGCACCTGATATCTGGTGTAACCGCACTTGTGAGGTTTTGGACGCAGGTGTGGAGCCGCAGAAGAGGAACTTTGCATATGCAGTTTGAGCGAAGAAGTGCAGTGACCGCAGGTGCGGAACTTTACCCGCAGACGCGGGTGCGAATCTGTGCTGAGGAGACCGCAGAAGCAGAGTTTTGGCCCTGAGCCTGGAACCGCAGAAGTGGGGCCGCATGAGCAGTCTATGCACCGCAGGTGCGAAAATGCTGGAGGCACTAAGGTTCTTTTAAATCGGGGGTTGGGTTCATTTCAACCCCATTTCTTCCATTGGAGCCGATTTTGAAGCAACTTAGGAGAGCCATTTTCCCCACCAAGCTTGAGGTAAGTGGTTTATGCTAGTTTTGAGTTAAATACATTGATTATATGTAGATTTTAGCATAGAAATTGGTAGAACTTGGGGTTTGAGGGAAAACCTAGAAAAATTGTATTTTCGGATTTTGACCAAGATTTTTAGCATGGAATTGAGAATAAATTATATATTTAAGTTCGTGAGGTCATGGGTAAACTTTATCTTCAAAAAATTTCGGAATCCGGGCACGTGGGCCTGAGGGAAATTTTGTTAATTTTTCGATTGGGGTTAGGAATTATTATAAATTGGACTACAATGAGTAATTGAACATAAATTTATGGGTTTACATAATTATTGGCTAGTTTTGGAGTGTTGTGAATCATTTTAGTCTTCGGAAGGGCGTGGAATGTCGGTTATGGAACTTCGGAGCGAGGTTAGTCTCCTTTCTAACCTTGTAAGAGAGAATTGTCCCCATAGGTAAAATAATTGGATATATGCCTCTATTTGTGGGGACTACGTACGCACGAGGTGACGAGAGTCCGTGCATAGCAACTATTATGCTTAAGTCTGAGTAGTCTAGGACCCAAAAAGCATGTTTTACTTGTAATATTTTCAACCTTGTTGTCAATTTAAAATGCTTAAACCATATCGAACGTGTAAATAAACTTCTGAAAAGGCTAGAATCATTTTTTGACTTTTGAAAGAGAAATTGCCTTTTCTTGGATAATTGCTCCTTGATGAATTCTTGATTGACTGTTTGAATGTGTTTATCTATTGTGGAACGGGCCGAACGCCTCAGTAGATTAAATAGATGCATCTATGGTTCGCGCCATTCGACCCTCTAGCAGTGCACAGTTTAAATATTGTTGGATCGGGTCGTACGACCTCGGCATGATTTGCACATGCTTGTATTGCTTTCCTTGATATTTATAAATGATGAAAAGGGATTTGGACATTTTCCTATGAATAAAAGAATTGTTTACTTGCTTTATTCTATTGATCTATAGCCATGTTTTTAAAAATCCTTGATTTATTGTACAATTGGTATTTTATTACTGGACCACTAGTAAGTGTCGAAGTTGACCTCTCGTCTCTACTTCTTCGAGATTAGACGGGATACTGAGTACACGTTGTTTCGTACTCATGCTACACTTGCTGTGCATTTTTGTTGCACAGGCACATGTACGTCTAGCAACCCAATGGGCGTAGCGGCATGGATGATATTGAGACTTAGGCGAGATGCATCTCTTGAGGCGACCCGCAGCCAGGCATAGTCTCTTTCAGTTTATAGTATTTACCTTCTGTCTAATTTGTATTCCGGACAGTTATTGTACTTCATTTGATTTTCCTAGAAATAGCTCATGCACTTGTGACACCGGGTTCTGTGATGAGTATGAGATTATTCAATAATTAGTTTGTTAAAGACATCATTTTATTTCAGTGAATTTCATAATTTATTTTTTAAGGTAAAGAAAGAAATGATTTCAATAATTACAAAAGAAATGAGAATTTAATTAACTTCTTGGTGTTGGCTTGCCTGATAGTGGTGTCCGTCGCTATCATGACCCTTAGTGGATTTTGGGTCGTGACACCTTATATCAACCAAGTTAACTCCGGGTCAAACTTATGAATATTTCAAAACTTCAACCTTCCGATTCTCGGCAAAATGCTTCAAATTATCCTATGGACCTCCAAATCCAAATACGAACGCACACCTATGTCCAAAATTACCGTACGAAGCTAATGGAATCATCAAAACAGCATTCTGGAGTCGTCTACATAAAAGTCAAATCTACTGTCAACTTTTTTCGCTTAAACTTCTTAAACAAGAATCCTTCTTCCAAATTGACCCCGAATCATCCAAAAATCGAACTCAACCGCACACGTCATAACACCTAATACGAAGCTACTCGAGACCTTAAACCACCGAATGGAATGCTAATTCTCAAATGGCTGGTCGGGTCGTTACATTTTTCTTCAAAATCAACCTATATGCTGTCATGGCCCTAAAACCGACCCGGTCGTGATGACGCCTATCGTGAAACAAAGCCAGCCAACACAATTCCCAAATCGAACCATTATTCTATAAAAGCCATTTTTAAGTCATTAATTAACAAGTAAACTCATAAAATAAGTCTAAATAAGTAGTGCGGAAATACGACACAAGCCCGACATCGGGGTGTCACCAGTCATGAGCGACTATAAACCCGTCTAAGAACAAGAAAGGCTAACATAGTCTGATAATAAGATACTAAGACAATCTAAGTAAAGTGCTGGGCTACGAACGCCAAGCAGCTACCTAGCCAACTCCGGAGACCTGCTGGAAGACTGATCAGCACTCACTATTGCGTCCAGAGACTCCTGGATCTGCACACAAGGTGCAGGGAGTAATATGGGTACGCCAACTCAGTAATTAATAAAATTAAAAGCAGCTGAGCAGTAACAAAATAGGTAATCTCACGTCATAGCACTACATCAAATACAATACATTTCCAAAACAGTCCAGGAATCAAATATATCGTAAAACAACTCAGTTTCAGTAAAACCCCTTTCTTTTAAAATATCTTTCAACAGTTTGAACAAGTGAATAAAACAATGAGAAAAATGATAGAAACGTAAACAGTCCTTCGGGCAAAGCATGTACCATAAATCGCCCCTCGGGCATAATATCAACAGAACCAGCCCCTCAGGCACAATATCAACAGAATCAGCCCCTTGGGCTTGTCACGACCCCAGTTCGCCCTCCGTGAACATGTCGTGATGGCACCTACTCCCTACGACTAGGTAAGCCTAACAATGCGGAAATAATATAACTTGCGGAACAATTAATTAAACTAAGCAAAAATAGAAGGAAAACTGTATATAAATGCCACTTGGCATATACAACTCAAACGCGGAAGTCTACAATATTACCCCAAAACCCGAAAACTCACGGGAAACACAGGCTAATAGAAATGCAATACACTGCTCTAAACTCCAAAAAAGTCTACATCAAAGTACGAAAGAAGTCTAAACGCTACAAGATAGAGTAAGAAGGAGACTCTTCGGTCTGCGGATGCTGCAGATGTAACTCGAAGTCTCCGTAGCTCTCCCTGCCTCAAGGATAGTGCGCCTGAGTGAGGGTACCTGGATCTGCACATGAAAAATATGCGCAGAAAGGGCATGAGTACACCACAGCGATACTCAGTAAGTGCAAAGCCTAACCTCGGTTGGATAGTGAGGAAGAAGGTTAGGGCCCTACTGAGATAATATATAATATTAAACCTTGTAACAACATAAAAATAAATAGAAATAACTAATAAAATTATGAAGTACGACAAGTTATACGAAGAAACAATATCACGCAGAAAATAAGGTAAACACAGAGTGAAACAGCTCAATATCAGTACCAATAACGAGGATCTCCCAGGATACCGTCCTGTAGTCTATTTCATCAACTATCCGAGGAGCTCCCGGGATACCGTCCCGTAGTCTATCATATGAAAAATATCCGAAGGATCTCCCGGGATACCGTCCCATAGTCCAACTATCAATGTGCGGGGGGGATCTACCGGAATCTAACCCGTAGTCCTAAAGTAAAAGTGCAGGGGGATCTACCGGGAATCTAACCCATAGTCCCAAAGTAAACAAACAAGGGGAAGCTACCGGAATCCCACATCCGTAGTCCCAATGTAAATGCACAATCACAACCAGAAGATATTCAGAAATAAAGTACAAAAATACAAACAACGGGTAATACTAGCCTAATATGCTCCACGTAGTACAGTTAAGGCAACTTAAGCAAATAGGCAATTTAAATTAACCAAAATACTTTTCTAATCCAACACAGGTTATAATTGCAAGTAGAATAAGGCAAATTCGAAAGAAACTCAATCTCAATATCTTAAGTAAAAACCGGATTTTCAACAATTAGCTCAAGTACGCGCTCGTCACCTCACACACAAGGCAATTCAATTACCAATTATCATATCCTAAGGGGAAAGGTCCCCCACACAAGGTTAGACAAGCCACTTACCTCAACCGGCTCCAAAAATCAACTTGAAATCACTCTTTTGCCACGAGTATCCGACTCCAAATGGCCCAAATCTATTCATTTCAATTACATCTCATAAATAATATCTCAAGCAACTAATTCTACTATTTAAAGGTAAAATGACCAAAATGCCCCTCAGGCCAACGTGGTCAAAACCCGAGGTTCGAACCAAAATCCGGTTACCCATTCCCCCACGAACCCAAATATATGATTTGTTTCGAAATCGGACCTCAAATCGAGGTCCAAATCCCCAATTTTAGAAAAACCTAGGTTCTACCCCAAACCCCCAATTTCACCCATGAATTTCATTGATTTTAAGTGGAAAACAAGTTAAATGATGCAAATAATTGAAAGAATTAAGTAAAAATCGACTTACAAATGATTTGGAAGAAGTTTTGTCCTTGAAAAATTGCCTATGGGGTTTGGGTCTTGAAAGAATGGTGAAAAATCGACTAAGTATAAAAATTACTGGGTGTCTGATGTAGCAATTACGAACTGGGGTTCGCAAGTAGGAAATGCGAAGCTGGGTTCGCATTTGCGAACCCTTACTAATTTGCCAGTTTTCGCATTTGCGAATCGCATTTGCGATCAGTGCCCAGAAATTCCTTGTTCGCATTTGCGAGAAATTGGATCGCATTTGCGATCATATGCCCAGGTCCAAGGCTTCGCAATTGCGACTCAAAGCTCGCATTTTCGAGCTCGCAATTGCGAGGTTCATCTTCACAAATGCGAAGATCACAGAAGCAAAAATATCAGATTTTTACAAGTTCAAAATTGCAATCCGACACCTATCCAAAACTCACCCGAGCCCTCGGGGATCCAGACCAAATATGCACACAACCTCAAAAACATCCTACGGATTTATCCGTATGATCAAATCGCCAAAATAACATCATATACATCTAATCAAGTCTCAAAACTCATGATTCCTTCAAAAAATTTATAAAATATCAAATTTCCATTTTAAGTCCAAAACACGTCAAACGACGTCCGTTTTCAACCAAACTTTACAGAAAGCTCTTAAACCATATATAAGACTTGTACCGGGCGCTAGAACCAAAATATGAGCCCGATACCATAGTCTTTTAACCAAATTTCATTTTCAATTTCCTTAATTATTTCCAGAAAATAATTTCACACAAAAATTCATTTCTCGGACTTGGGACCTCGAAATTCGATTCCGGGCATACGCCCAAGTCCCATATTTTCCTATGGACCCTTCAGGACCATCAAATCACGGGTCCGAGTCTATTTACCCAAAAAGTTGACCGGAGTCAAATTTATTCAACTTAAGATCAAAATTTAGCATTTTTCTCACAAAATTCATATCTAAGCCTTCCGACTACGCGTCCGGACTGTGCACGCAAATTGAGACAACCCCAGATGAGGTTTTCTAGGCCTCAGAAGTACAGAATGGGTAAGAAAACAAGTGATGACCCCTTTGGGTCGTCATATCCTCCACTACTAAAACAATCGTTCGTCCTCGAACGGACAAAAGAAAGAAGTACCTGAGTCGGGAAAAAGATGAGGATAACGGCTCCGCATATCAGACTCGGACTCCCAGATCGATGCCTCAGGAGGTTGACCTCTCCATTGGACACGAACAGAAGGAAATCTCTTGGACCTAAACTGACGAACCTGCCGGTCTAGGATAGCTACCGACTCCTCCTCATAGGACAAGTCCTTGTCCAACTGGATAGTGCTGAAATCTAACACGTGGGCTGGATCGACGTGATACCTCCGAAGCAGGGATACATGAAAAACTAGATGCACGACATATAAGCTAGGCGGCAATGCGAGTCTATAAGCCACCTCTCCCACGCGATCAAGAATCTCAAACGGACCAATGTACCTAGGGCTAAGCTTACCCTTCTTCCCAAATCTCATCACGCCCTTCATAGGCGATACTCGAAGCAATACCCGCTCACCAACCATAAATGCTACATCTCGAACCTTGCGATCTGCTTAACTCTTCTGCCTAGAGTGAGCTGAACGAAGCCTATCCTGAATGATCTTGACCTTGTCCAAGGCCTCCTGAACCAAATCCATACCTAACAACCGAGCCTCCCCCGGGTCAAACCATCCAACCGGAGATCTATACCTCTTGCCATATAAAGCCTCAAACGGCACCATCTGAATACTGGACTGATAACTGTTGTTGTAAGCAAACTCTGCCAATGGCAAGAACTGATCCAAAGACCCTCCAAACTCAATCACACACGCACGGAGCATATCCTCAAGAATCCGAATGGTGCGCTCGGACTGTCCGTCCATCTGGGGGTGAAATATTGTGCTCAACTCCACCTGAGTACCTAGCTCGTGCTGCATGGCTCTATAGAACCACGATGTAAACTGAGTACCTCTGCCTGAAATAATAGAAACTGTAATACCATGCAGACTGACGATCTCCGAGATATAAATCTCCGCCAACCGCTCTGATGAATAAGTGGTACACACAGGAATGAAATGAGCGGACTTGGTCAATCGGTCCACAATAACCCAAATGGCATCAAACTTCTTCAAGGTCCGTGGGAGTCCAGATACAAAATCCATGGTGATGCGCTCCCATTTCCACTTCGGAATCTCTATCTGCTGAAGCAACCCACCCGGTCGCTGGTGCTCATACTTCACCTACTGGAAGTTGAGGCATCTAGACACATAACCAACTATATCTTTCTTCATCCACCTCCACCAATAGTGTTGCCTCAAGTCCTGATACATCTTCGCGGCACCTGGATGTATGGAATACCACAAACTATGGGCCTCTACTAAAATCAAGTCTCGAAGCTCATCAACATTGGGCACACAAATACGACCCTGCATCCTCAATACCCGTCATCTCTAATGGCCACATCTCTGGCATCTCCACGCTGAACCTTGTCCTTAAAGACAAGCAAATGGGGGTCTTCATACTGCTTCTCCCTGATACGATCAAATAAGGAAGACCGGGAAACCACACAAGCTAGAACCCGACTGGGCTCTAAAAGATCCAATATCACAAACTGGTTGGCTAAGGCCCGCACATCCATCGCCATAGGCCTCTCTGAAGCTGGTAAATATGCCAAACTACCCAAACTCTCCGCCCGGCGACTCAAGGCATCCGCCACCACATTGGCTTTGCCCGGGTGATACAGAATAGTAATATCATAATCCTTCAGCAACTCTAACCACCTCCTCTGACGCATATTTAGATCATTTTGCTTGAACAAGTGCTGCAAACACCGATGGTCAGTATAGATCTCACAAGGCACACCGTACAAATAATGACGCCAAATCTTCAAGGCATGAACAATAGCAGCTAACTCAAGATCGTGGACAGGGTAGTTCTTCTCATGTATATTCAATTGTCTGGACGCGTAGGCATTCACCCTACCGTCCTGCATCAACACCGCTCCAAGGCCAACTCTCAAGGCATCACAATAGACAGTATAAGACCCCGAACTGGTAGGTAACATCAAAATTGGGGCTGTAGTCAAAGCTGTCTTGAGCTTCTGAAAGCTCGCCTCACACTTCTCTGTCTACTGAAATGGGGCACCCTTCTGGGTCAATCTAGTCATAGCGGCCGCAATCGATGAAAGTCCCTCCACAAATCGACGGTAGTAGCCCGTCAAGCCAAGGAAGCTGTGAATCTCTGTAGCTAAGGAGGGTCTAGGCCAACTCTACACTGCCTCTACCTTCTTCGGATCCACTCGAATGCCCTCACTCGATACCGTGTGGCCTAAGAATGCCACGGAACTCAATCAAAACTCGCATTTTGAGAACTTTGCATATAACTTCTCCTCTCTCAGGGTCTGAAGCACGGTCCTCAGGTGCTGCTCATGATCTTCCCAACTCCGGGAATACACCAAAATATCATCAATAAAAACAATAACAAACGAGTCGATATATGGTCTGAACACACTGTGCATCAAATGCATAAAGGCTGCTGGGGCATTGGTCAGCCCAATTGACATAACAAGGAACTTGTAATGGCCATACTAAGTCCTGAAGGCAGTCTTCCGGATATCTGGCTCCCGAATCTTCAACTGATCGTAACCTGAGCGCAAGTCAATCTTAGAAAACACATGTGCGCCCTGAAGATAGTCAAACAAATCCTCAATACAAGGCAAAGGATAACGGTTCTTCACTGTAGCCTTGTTCAACTGGCGATAATCGATACACATACGCCTCGACTAGACTATCTATCTCATAAGTGCGCCACCAATCATAGGTGGCTCCCCGAAGCTGAAAAGCAGTAAAAGAAACCCCGCTGGACTCTACTATGCCCATAGTGCGAAGGATACGGTGACACTCTTCTAGAAATCCCATGGCATCGTGTGATGCTAATCCACTGAATACTGGGGGATCATACTTCTTGAACCTCTCAAGTCTTCGCTGCTCGTACTCTAAATAAACTGACCTGTCCTCGGGCTGAACTGGCACTGCAGGCGGTGTGGGAATAATCTCGGAAGCCTGCTCAACCTGTACTCGCTGCTCAGGAGTGCGGACGGCGAGAGTCTGTGCTCCTCCCCCGGCCTGGTATGTGGCTGCAGCAAGGGGAAGCAACCCTGACTGAGCCAAGGTGTTGTACATACTCATGAACTGAGCCAAAGTCTCCTGGAGAGCTGGAGTAGTAGTGGCAGTAGTAGGCGTGCCAGGTGCCTAGGCTCCGGCTGGATCTGTTGGTGGTGCCTCAGCGGCAGCTCGCACAGGTGCTCTGGCTGCACCACGTGCGCGTCCTCGACCTCTACCCCAGCCTCGGCCTCCGACGGCTGCAGTAGAGGGCGCGGGTGCCTGATCATCTCGGGTAGCACGTGTCCTCACCATCTGTGAGAGAATAGAAGACAGAAGTTTAGAGTTGATGTCAAAAATACCACACGACAAGGAAATCAAAAGAAATGAAGATTTTTCCTAAACAGTTACATAGCCCCTCGTAGATAAGTACAGACGTCTCAGTACCGATCAGCGAGACTCTAGTAAACTGGCATGTGTTCTATGACTCCTATGAACCTAGAGCTCTGATACCAACTTGTCATGACCCCAGTTCACCCTCCGTGAACATGTCGTGATGGCACCTAGTCCCTACGACTAGGTAAGCCTAACAATGCGGAAATATATAACTTGCGGAACAATTAATTAAACTAAGCAAAAATAGAAGGAAAACTGTATATAAGTGCCACTTGGCATATACAACTCAAACGCGAAAGTATACAATATCACCCCAAAACCTGGAAACTCACGGGAAACACAGGCTAATAGAAATGCAATACACTGCTCTAAACTTCAGAAAAGTCTACATCAAAGTACGAGAGAAGTCTAAACACTACAAGATAGAGTAAGAAGGAGACTCTTCGGTCTGCGGACACTGCAGATGTACCTCGAAGTCTCCGTAGCTCTCCCTGCCTCAAGGATAGTGCGCCTGAGTGAGGGTACCTGGATCTGCACATGAAAAACATGCGCAGAAAGGGCATGAGTACACCACAGCGGTACTCAGTAAGTGCCAAGCCTAACCTCGGTTGGGTAGTGACGAGGAAGGTCAGGGACCTACTGAGATAATATATAATATTAAACCTTGTAACAGTATAAAAATAAATAGAAATAACTAATAAAATTATGAAGTACGACAAGTTATACGAAGCAACAATATCACGCTGAAAATAAGGTAAACACAGAGTGAAACAGCTCAATATCAGTACCAATAACGAGGATCTCCCAGGATACCATCTTGTAGTCTATTTCATCAACTGTCTGAGGAGCTCTCGGGATACTGTCCCATAGTCCATCATATGAGAAATATCCAAAGGATCTCCCGGGATACCGTCCCGTAGTCCAACTATCAATGTGCGGGGGGGGTTCTACCGGGAATCTAACCCGTAGTCCCAAAGTAAAAGTGCAGGGAGATCTACCGAGAATCTAACCCCTAGTCCCAAAGTACACAAACAAAGGGGAGCTACCGGAATCCCACATCCGTAGTCCCAATGTAAATGCGCAACCACAACTAGAAGATATTCAGAAATGAAGTGCAAAAATACAAACAACGGGTAATACTAGCTAACATGCTCCACGTAGTACAGTTAAGGCAACTTAAGCAAACAGGCAATTTAAATCAACCAACATACTTTTCTAATCCAACACAGGTTATAATTGCAAGTAGAATAAGGCAAATTTGAAAGAAACTCAGTCTCAATATCTTAAGTAAAAACCGAATTTTCAACAATTAGCTCAAGTACGCGCTCGTCACCTCACGCACAAGGCAATTCAATTACCAATTATCATATCCTAAGGGGAAAGGTCCCCCACACAAGGTTAGATAAGCCACTTATCTCAACCGGCTGACAAGCCACTTACCTCAACCGGCTCCAAAAATCAACTTGAAATCACTCTTTTGCCATGAGTATCTGACTCCAAATGGCTCAAATCTATTCATTTCAATTACATCTCGTAAATAACATCTCAAGCAACTAATTCTACTATTTAATTTACAGCTAAGACGCAAATTTAGATAAAATGACCAAAATACCCCTCATGCCAACGTGGTCAAAACCCAAGGTTCGAACCAAAATCTGGTTACCCATTCCCCCACAAACCCAAATATATGATTTGTTTCGAAATCGGACCTCAAATCAAGCTCCAAATCCCCAATTTTAGAAAAACCTAGGTTCTACCCCAAACCCCCAATTTCACCCATGAATTTCATTGATTTTAAGTGGAAAACAAGTTAAATGATGCAAATAATTGAAAGAATTAAGTAAAAATCGACTTACAAATGATTTGGAAGAAGTTTTGTCCTTGAAAAATTGCCTATGGGGTTTGGGTCTTGAAAGAATGGTGAAAAATCGTCTAAGTATAAAAATTACTGGGTGTCTGATGTAGAAATTACGAACTGGGGTTCGCAAGTAGGAAATGCGAAGCTGGGTTCGCATTTGCGAACCTTTACTAATTTGCCAGTTTTCGCATTTGCGATCACCCTAAATTCGCATTTGCGAGCACAAGGATCGCATTTGCGATCAGTGCCCAGAAATACCTTGTTCGCATTTGCGATCATATGCCCAGGTCCAAGGCTTCGCAATTGCGACTCAAAACTCGCATTTGCGAGCTCGCAATTGCGAGGCTCATCTTTGCAAATGCGAAGATCACAGAAGCAAAAATACCAGATTTTTACAAGTTCAAAATTGCAATCCGACACCTATCCAAAACTCACCCGAGCCCTCGAGGCTCCAAACCAAATATGCACACAACCTCAAAAACATCCTACAGACTTATCTGTGCGATCAAATCGCAAAAATAACATCATATACATCGAATCAAGCCTCAAAACTCATGATTCCTTCCAAATTTTTATAAAATATCAAATTTCCATTTTAAGTCCAAAACACGTCAAACGACGTCCGTTTTAAACCAAACTTTACAGAAAGCGCTTAAACTGTATATAAGGCTTGTACCGGGCGCCGGAACCAAAATACGGGCCCGATACCATAGTCTTTTAATCAAATTTCATTTTCAATTTCCTTAATTATTTCCAGAAAACATCTTCACAAAAAAATTCATTTCTCGGAATTCGATTCCGGGCATACGCCCAAGTCCCATATTTTTCTACGGACCCTCCGGGACCATCAAATTACGAGTCCGGGTTCATTTACCTAAAAAGTTGATCGAAGTCAAATTTAGTCAACTTAATATCAAATTTTAGCATTTTTCTCACAAAATTCATATCTAAGCCTTCCGGCTACGCGTCCGAACTATGCACGCAAATCGAGACAACTCCAGATGAGGTTTTCAAGGCCTCAAAAGTAAATAATGGGTAAGAAAACAAGTGATGATCCCTTTGGGTCGTCACAGGGCTACCTCACAATCGCTCGTAATCAGCCCATAGGGCAACAACATGAAACAACAATAGCCCCTCGGGCAATATCACATCACTCACACTGGTACCCGCGCTCACTTGGGGTGTACAGACTCCGGAGGGACTCCTACAGCCCAAGCGCTATAACAAGCGATCTCGTGGCATAAATCAGTCAGGCCCTCGGCCTCATAATAACAAGCCACCTCGTGGCATAAATCAATCAGGCCCTCGGCCTCACAATATCATGAATCAGTAACAACTTGTTGCGGCGTGCAGCCCGATCCCATAATATCCTCACAATACAGTCCCTCGGCCTCACTCAGTCAGAACTCACTCAAGCCCCTCGGGCTAATAGTAAAACAGATACTCAGTCAAAATATCATTTATGCATCAAATTAGGGTAAATAAGACTGGGTTATGAAATCGGTAAAACATAGCATGACTGAATACAATTATTAAATCAAAACAGTGAGAAAAAGTAGTAAAAGCCCCTAAGGATCCAAATAGTTGGCATGAGGCCCAAATATGGCATGAGGCCCAAAACATAGTAATGCTTTCCAAAACACAATAGTATCAAATAGTTTTCAACTAAATACACAACATAATAGTCGTACGGGACGGACCAAGTCACAATCCCCAATGGTTCACGATCCCACGCTCATCATCTAGCGTGGGCGTCACCTTAAAGTAGTGAAACGATGTGGAATCTGGGGTTTCATACCCTCAGGACAACATTTACAATCATTACTTACCTCGAACCAGTCCAAACGCTAGCCCGCGATGCCTTTGCCACTCGAATCGGCCTCAATTCCCCCGAATCTAACCAAAATCAGAATCATAACATTAAAATAGGCTAAAGGAACAAGCCACGCAAAAAATATTCAATTTTCATTGAAAATCCCAAAATTGGCCAAACCCGACCCCTGGGCCCACATCTCGGAATTCGATAAAAATCAAACCACTAGAATCCTTATCCTCCCACGAGTCTATACATATCAAGAACATCAAAATCGGACCCCAAATGGCCCCTCAAATTCCTAATTTTCACTCTCCAATTTCAAGCCCTAATTCTCAAAGTTTAGGCTTTAAATCGCATTAATTTCATGTCCAATTAGTTAGAAATCACCATAGAATCGAGTATTGAGTTCAAAAATATTACCTCCAAGTGTTTCCCTTCAAATCCCTCTTCAATCTCTCTCAACAAGCTTCAAAGCCGCTCAAAAATGGTGAGAAATGAGCTGAAAATCACGAAGGCAAGAATTCATATGTTTTGCCTAGGGGTTTCGCATCTGCGGTCCAATACCGCACCTACGACAAAAGGTCCGCATCACATAAACTTCCCATCCGCACCTGCGTTCAAGCCTACGCATCTGCGGGCTCGCAGGTGCGACTAACCTTCCGCATCTGCGATGCATCCCCAATTACTGGCCTTCGCTCCTGCGATAGAAATGCCGTTTTTGCGGCTCGCACATGTAGTCCCCAATCCGCAGGTGTGGATATGACAGAAACACAGCAGCTTCAGCTACAACTCTAACTTCCAAACTTCCCGATAACCATTCGAAATCATCCTGAGGCCCCCGAGACCTCAACCAAATGTACGATAAGTCACATACTACTATTCAAACTTGTACTAATATTCGGAACACGTAAAACAACATCGAATCATCAAAACACCCTCGAATTCAAGCCTAAGGATTCCAAAACTTCCAAATTCTGCAAACGATCAAAAATTCTATCAAACCTCATCCGAATGACCTGAAATTCTACATACACGTCACAAATGACACAACGGACCTACTCCAGTTTCCGAAATTCCATTTCGACCCCGATATCAAAATTTTCACTACCAACCGGAAAACGCCAAAATTCTAATTTCGCCAATTCAAGCCTAAATCTACCACTGACCTCCAAAATACATTCCAATCACACTCCTAAGTCCAAAATCACACGACGGAGCTAACCAAATCATAAAAATCCAAATCCGAGATCGAATACTAAAAAGTCAAGACTAAGTCAAACCTTTCAAATTTAAAGCTTCAAGCTGAGAATCATCCTTCCATATCTATTCCGATTAACCTGAAAATCAAAACCGACGATTTACATAAGTCACAATACATCGTATAGGGATAGTCATACCTGAGAACTGGCGAGCGAAGTGCAAATGCTCAAAACGACCGGTCGGGCCGTTACATATGCAATGGAAGATCAATTTTAACTTAGTCTATTATATTTATGGTGACACTAACATATGTAAGAAATAATCAAATTGACAACAAACATATAGGGTAAAAGCTCATTTGGTATTAAAGTATTTAAATATTCTTCTTTTTAGTAATTGTTAGTATCATCATTTGCAAAGTCAAAATTGAAAAATATTTTATTTTTACCATAAAAATTAGCAATAAACCTTTTATTTAGTTGATCAACATATTCTTCTTCTAGCTAAGATAGCTCTTTAATTTCTATCATGTAATTTGCACAACTATCATTTTAATCTAATGATGGAAATATTCTCCTTATTAAATGTACTACTATTACCATTGAGATTGATAACCAAGTGTTTAGAAGAACCAAATCCTCTTTTATTGGATACTCTTCTTCGTTTCTGACGCGAAGCAAGAAGTTACTGAATATTGGATCTGTTCTTACTTTTATATTTCTTGTCATTTAAAATATTTTTCATTTGAGGCCATAAGTATAATTTTGGCAAGCTAGCTTTCACACTTTCTGCTTTCATCAATTTTGGAACTACTGATAGTACTTGACAGAAATCACCTCCCAAACTATTACATTTGTACCAAATGGTTCATTTACATCCAATATCTCTCTAAAACTCTGGGCAATTGTTTTGATCGTTTGACGCTTAGCCAAAAACGCGTCATCCCATATTATCACTTTTGCTTTCCTTATAAATTTAGCATCATTTCTCTGCTTTTATATATTTGTGATGGTTATTTCAGTTATTTGAAGATGTATATCAAATCTAAAGTGAGTTATACGATCTAATAATAAAATTGTTGATGATACGCCATTTGTTCTTATTTCTAACAATAACATGCATCTTGATCTAACATTTGCAAGTAATGCATGAGATAGGAATATTATTTCGATACCGCCTGGGGCATCTACAAAGGATAATCTCGCTATACCATAGTCGATTTTTTATAATATAGTCTTGAACGCTTATTCTTGTTCAAGATTTAGCTTTGATTGTGCTTTCTCAAACACTTGTATGACCTTCTTAATATTATAGTTCGTTTTTGCTTTGTTATCTATTTTCTATCTCTAACAATCTTTTTATGGAATAAATTTATATGCTCAAATATATTTTTTAACTTGAAAAATAATTTTACTCATATGATGAAATTAAAAAATAATTTAATTGAATTCTCTTGCTAATAATTAATTGAAAGATTTGGTTATTTGGTTTTAACATAAAAAACTATTTATTTTCTGTTGATTCAGATTCTTAATATTAGTTCATCTCATGTTATAAATTTTCTTAGTTGTTGTTTAATAATTGGGTATATTTTTTAATATTACACGAAAAATTAATAATAATAAAAATATTATTTGAGTAGGAAAGTAGTTTAAATATAATATAATAATATATTATCGTGAGAATTTTTCTCAATTTCAATGCTTTATGCAGTACATTTAACATTAATTTTATTTTTTTTCTTGGTATTGGATGTTATAGAGTGGTAATGTATTGTCAATATGGGGAATTATTATGAAATTAATTTTATTAAACCTTCCTATATATTTTTAATAAAATTCAATAGACAAGATTGTATTAATTTTAAAATCTTAAATATTAAATTAACATAGAAGTTATTATAGTCCAAAAAGTAAGTTATTACAGTTATGTCCTTTTGCTATGAGTTCTTTTGTTTAATATTTTAGGGCTATTTTGGTCTACCAACATTATACTCGTGTTTTTATAATAATATAGGCCCTCATGTTTCTAAATGGATTTGGTGTTTTCAATTAAATTAGTAATAGAAATTTTTTAAATAGTATATCCTAAAAGAATGTCACAACCCAAACCGATGGGTCGCGACGGGCACCCAGTGCCTTACCCATTCGAGTACCAACATAACATATCTTTATTATCATACCATCATGGGTAAATGGGTCAGAAGCGCCGTCATGAGATAACCAGAATAAAACATCAAGGTATACTAGACATAGGATGACCCAACATGATATAAAAACTTATACATGTGACATACGTGACTATAAAGCCGACATGATCATTTGTACACTCAAAACATAGGTTGACAAGTCCATATAAGTATCAGTATACCTAACATCTATCTACAAGCCTCTAAGAGTACATAAACATCATAAAAGTCGAGACAGGACCCTCCATACCAATCAATACATGTCCAAATCATACTGACCAAATAGGCAACTCCGAAGCAAGTGGAGTGCACCTACACCTTCTGCTGAGCTGATATCCTACTAGGACGATTGTCAACCTGTCTATTGGGACCTGCAGGCATGAAACGCAATGTGCCTAAGCAAAAGGGACGTCAGCACAAATAAAGTACCGAGTATGTAAGGCATGAAAGCAGTATATAAGCGACATGAAAGAAGCATAGAGTAAAGAACTATCACGAACCAATCCTCCCTCCGTGAGATGTCGTGACAGCATCTATTCTCTACGACTAGGTAAGCTTAACCTTTGCAGAAATAACAACAACAAAAAAAAGCAAAACCTTAACAGCTAAGTACAAAAGATATTTAAATAATTGATAAAAATATCGCTCGGCTTGTACAATGATCAACACTCAAGTATACGCAGGTTTTTCCTAAAACCCGGAACATCATAAGTTTCAAGCTATGGAAAGAAAACTAGCATCTCTATACACCAGAGTCTAAGATAAAGGTACGGTAAGGTAAATGACATAAGAGGAAATAGAGGGGGACTCCTAGGTCCGCGAACGCGACAAATATACCTTGAAGTCTCCAAACTGCCATTGCTCACTGATGACATGGCTAATAAGAAGTACCTGGATCTGCACATAAACATGTGCAGAAGAGTAGCATGACTACACCACAACGGTACTCAGTAAGTGCCAAGCCTAACTTCGATCGAGTAGTGACGAGATCAGGTCAGGGCCCTACTAGTATTATATAATAAATAAGGCAAAATAAAAATATCGTAGTGTAATAAGAGACTGAAATCTAACAAAGAGGAAATCACAGAAGAATAACAGTACGGCACACAGGGGTAAAACAGCAAGGGATCTCCTGACATACTGTCTCGTAGTCCCAAAAGTAAATACGTGGGGGGGATCTCCCAGGATGCCATCCCCTAGTCCTAAAGTAAATATGCAGAGGGATATCTAGGGATACCATCCCGTAGTCCCAAAGTAAATATGTAGGGAATCTCCCGGGATACCGTTCCGTAGTCCCAAAGTAAATATGCAAACGGATCTCCCGAGATACCGTCTTGTAGTCCCAAAGTAAATATGCAGCTCAAAACAATGGAAATAAATTTACAGCAAGAAATCCTATAGTTTAGACTAGTACAAGTCAAGGACAAAATAGGAAATCCACTAAGCGTGTTGCACAGAGTTCATATAAGCATTTAAGACACGTAGACATGCGATATTAGACTAAACAGGATAATTACACATACTGTTATAACTCAATTATGATGAAACAAGTTATTACTCAATAAAAATCAGATTTTACAACAAATAGCATGTGTACGCACTCGTCACCTAACATACACGGCGCTCACACATCACAACAGTACCAAATCCTAGGGGGATTTTGCATGATTTTCTGACTGTGAATGGCCCAAATCTAGCCAAAAGCAATTACATACCATTAATACAACTTTAAGAAACTAATCTAATTAATGAAATCAAGGCTTAAGCAAGAAATTAGAAAATTACCCCAAAATTTGACCAGGGACCACGTCTCGGAATCGGATAAAAGTCACAAAATATGAACACTCACTCACTCATGAGTTCACTCATACAAAAATTATCCAAATCTGATATCAAAATTCGAATCAAAACTCAAAAACTTAGTTGAAAAAATTTCAAACTTTTTCCCCGAATTTCTCAACCAATTTCCTTAATTAAATGATAAAATCAGCTATAGATTAGTGAAATATAACCATAAAGGAGTTAAGAATCGTTACCCAAAAGCTTTCTCTGAAAATCCTTCAAACAATCGCCCAAATTCGAGCTCTCAAAGTCCCAAAATAAAAATGGGATAAAACCCTCGAACTTAGCATTTTCTGCCTAGTGATCTTCGCACCGGCAGTCCAATTTCCACTTTTGCGTTTCTGCACCGGCATAAAAACCATCGCAGGTGCAATCTTAATTTAAGTCCTCAAGAACCACTTCTGCGATCAAGGGACGCTTTTGCGCGCCCGCTTCTGCGTCATTTCTCCGCTCCTGCGAGTCCCTTCTGCGTGACTATGACCGCTTATGCAGTCCCAACTGGGCAGGCCCAATATCACATCTGCGGATCATTGGTCGCTTCTGTGGTGCCACACCTGCGGCCCAAAGTGCACATGTGCGATTACACCAGATGCGGGAACTTCAACCACTCTCCCAAAACTAAATTTGATCTGTTCAGTCGAAACCTATCAAATCACGTCCAATTGATCCCCAAATTTTGCACACAAGTCATAATTGACATTACAGACCTACTCCAACTTCCAGAATCGAAACTCAACCCTGATATCAAAATGTCCACTTTTGGTCAAATTTCGCAAAAATTCAACTTTTGCCATTTCAAGCTTTATTTAGATTCAAACCTCCAAAACACAATCTAGACACGCTCTAACTCCAAAATCATCAACGGAGCTAACGGGACCAACAAAACTCCATTCTGGAGTCGTCTTCACATAGTTCCAACTACAGTCAAAATCCTTGAACTTAAGCTTCCGTTTTAGGGACAAAGTGTCCCAAATCGAACCCACAACCAAAACCTCCTGGCAAGTCACATAAGCAGAAAAGTATACAGTGAAAGTAATAAATAGGGGATCAGGGCTATTACTCTCAAATCGATCGGCTGGGTCGTTATAAGAACTCAACCTGTAAGTCTGAATAACTTTGTGAATCATGAAACATTTATAATGTCATACATATGCATATAAATGTCACATCATGCATAGGCATATGCGTACATAACATCATAATGCCTCTGAGGGCATCCAATCATATCATCTCGGCCTCTATGGGTAAAATCATCAAGGTATACCAACTGATCAGGTGGTGGTGCCTATATAATGTCATAACCTTTCCCCATACCTATATACATATAATGTACACGTATATAATATCATTTGGCCATGGGTCAATGTACGTGTATAAATAAATGCATTGCATAAGAATTAAGTCAATAAGATCTCTCGGGATGTCATACGATCAATATACATTCGGTTAATATCATGAAATAAACTTTTTCAACTTACGTATTTTCTGAAACCCATGAAAAGACGATATAATAATAGTACACATGGGGAATCAAGAACATAGGCATCCCTAGTACTTCTAAGAATAGATTCATTTGTGAAAGTTGCGCGTTTGATCGTTTTGTATTTATCATATGGATCATACCAAAAGAAAAGAAGGGATAACCTTAACTCCGTTGAGTCCTTAATACCTTCCAAGAAATTCCTCAAACAACTCAACTCTATCTACCATAGCAAAAGGAGATTCAAAATCAGTGTTGGGTAAAGGTTGAGTCTGCAACTCAAACTAGAAAGAGAAGCGATATAGCGATACTTACGTCGTAGGGATCTTTCTAATGTTATCGCTTCTTGATTTTTTACCCGGAATGTTAATATTCTTTGAAACCCTAGAAGAGAGCTTTAGGATATGTTTAGTGATGTTCTCTGGTCATGTTCTATGGAAAAATGATGATAAAGATGGCCTAAGACCTATATATATCAACTTTTGAAAAGTCAAAGAGGTGCTAGCTTGGTACCCTAGCATTGGCCATATTCCGATGCTTTATATCTTTTTGTCCAGATTTTGTATGAATGAACGGTTAAGATCATTGGAAACTACATTCAATAACCTTCAATTTGGTATATAATATGTCCCAAAAAGACCTCATATAACATACGAAATGTATTGCTCAAAAAGCATCATTGACACACCTACTTGTCACCTATGCAGTCTGCGCAGTCTCACGAAACTGCAAATATCTCTCTACTCTGATATCGTATCGATGAACGGTTTAATATGTTAGAAATTATACTCGTAGATATTAAATTTGATATATGGATAATCCCGTAAGTCCAAGTATATTGGGAGAAAATACCCGTTACTTTTGACCTAATTTTCAGCACATTTATGAATGTAACTTGTGATGACCTTTGCCAACTTTTGTTCCACAACTCACTTGACTTCAAAACATAACACACGACTATCATAAGCCTAAAATAACTCATAACATAACCTCCTTATCACGTTAAGAATCCTAGTCTCACCTCAAAGTGCATGTTATAACATTCCAAACTTATCGACTTTCGACGAAACTTATTTTTTGTTTAGCTTCTAAGCTTTCCAGTGCTCTTGGTACTTATTACTCATGATCTTAAAGATTTATGACCTCCAAGGTAAAATTATTAACTTACTTTATGTACTTTCAAAGACAGTCTCATTTCTGAGCTTACATCAATTGACTTACGACGTGCTCTCACGTACGAAAATATGGGGTGTAACATCATTCCCCTGTTTGGAACATTCTTTCTCGGATGTTGAATGATATGCTTATCAGTCTTATAACCTATCGAGCTTACCAATACTTTTATATTGTCGTTGTCATCAAGGTAACTATTCTGTGAATAAATCCAAAGGCCAGCACATTCCCCCCTTCAGGCCTCTTTCTCACACCATGACCTGCTGTCAGAATTCTTCCAATGTCATAATTGTTGCTACCTTCTTTATGTAGCATGTATGACTTTGTCCTTGTATGTGCGCCTATGTAACTCTTCTCTCTTTTTTCCTCTATCTATTAGCCAATCTCTAGGCCTCACTTTGTGAACATATATAGAACTATAAACAAGTTGTCCCTTTGGGCATCTATAGGTGACTAAAATTCTTCGCTCGGTACTTTTCCACACTTGTGACTATTGCTGTATCTTGTTTTATAGCCTCGGTTATCTATGTTTATGGCTTTACCACAACTAGGTAGGTCATACTATACCATAACTCTTACTTCAATTTATTATTACTGGAGTCTGCTACCCAACTCCAGGTTACTCTCTCACTGTTTATCTTATATGTATAAATCTAAGACCTTTAATGCTTTCTTATTATCGTTCATCTAAAAATGGCATCATAATCTCCTCTCATACTTTGGAATTTTTATCCATCTATTGTTTATTCACCTTAATGTTGTTCCATAATCTACCATTGATAACTTGAAACCTCTTACGTAATACATTGTCACTAGGGATCACGTCTCATTGGGGAGCATCTAAAGTTATTTGCCTGATCCACCTACGGACAATAATATACTTCAATAACTGTATTTCATATCATCCCAATGTGATTCATCTTATGAGGTTATTCTAATCCCGTGCAATTTATGAAATACCTTTTCTATACATCATTACTCAATCAAAGGCCTAAGTGACATCCTCTTATCTATTACCATTATACCCTTATTCTACTACCAGGGCAGCATTTCATCTCTTCTAATTTCTCCTAGTCTTAGAGTCCTCTTGGTTCATCCAGGCTATACCGAGCTTTCTATAACTTATGAAACCATCAACTCTCTTTTTTTATGGGTTTAATCCCAAGGACTTACCTATTCTTGTTACCTTCTCACTGACCTTTACTTATCCTTAATCCTATCTACCTAAAACCTTGTCGCTCTATGATACTTTATCTTGCGACCTACACATATATATTTATACTATTTGCAAGCTTTAACTTGCTAGCACACCATAGATTTCTTATTGTGCCTTCTCAGTTGTATTTAAACATAAGCAATTATTTTTCCTAGCCGTTCTGCCACTTGTTGCATGAATACTTGGATTATCTTATTACCCACAAATACTGGAATTTCCTGTAACTTATATGATCTCAAATATCACCTTTGATTTTTTTCTTTTCATTAGCCACGATAGTTGCCACTTTCTTATGGAGTGCAAACAATGTTGTAGTGGGACTGTTGTTACAAGACCATTTCTTCTTTACATCACTATGCTTAGGTTCAAGCCTTCTACCATATTTCGTCAGCTAGTCTTTCGTTGTAGTACTTAGGGAAGACCTTCTGACTCTTGTAAAGCTGCGAGGTTATTACATATATCCGACAAAAAAATTTTGATGTTCTTCCTCGCATATTATTATCCCTAGTTACTTACCTACACGCCCTTGTGCTCGTATGGTTGCTTCTGAACTGAAATTTTGACTATCTTCCTAGTGGCACTCTCTTTTATTTCCATAACACTTATACGGTACCTTTAACAGCTTTATCTAAATATTTTTCAAGTATTATAATGTCATATCTGCGAGATTGAATTCACTATGTTGGGTTTCACTATGTTTATCTTGCACGATCTGCTGGTTTATCAGTATCCTCCTGTCTAGCCATAACTAGGATCTTCCTGAATTGACTACTAACTACTCATTGGTCCATTCTCATATCTATATTTCATGTAATCTCTATTGGAATATGTTTTTTATTTTAACTTACCTCTTGCACTAGCTCCTGATGTATCAAGTGTCCATTCGCACTTATTTATCAATCCTAGCGGGGAACTCTTATTGCCTCTCCCCGGTGTCGTGCTTGCATAATGTTCTAGAGTCGTAAAAGATTGTACAATCTATATGAATGCAATCTCTTTCTTTTCCATTTTTACCAGATTCTTTCTTTACTATTCCATAGTTACCTGAACCATATAACTACTTAATACCATATCACACTATCTTTCCCTGTCTCTTTATAGTTGGCATCTTTTCACATCATCAATGACCCTTACTCACCTTACGGTAACCCTTCTATATCAAGGATAACGAAATTTCTTACGCACTAGGGTGACACCTAGTGTAACTGGCATAAGCTTAAGTCTGCTCACAGTGCTTGCTTTAGGGAAGCGTCTTCCTGAATGAACTTAAAGGTTATTTTTTTGTTTTCCATTCTATTATTACCGGAACGCGATCTCTGAAATTGCCACGATGTCAAATATTATCAAATCCTCTTGTCCCTAATTCATGTTCAGTTTATCTTGTTCACTAGCCCATAGTGATTTCTATTACTCTGAGGTCTAACTTTTCCTTTCGGTAATCATGGTGGAGTCACCAACTCATTTCTCAAAATATAGATATAACTTTATGGCTTATACTCTTTTATTGTTTCAAGGCATGTCTCCTTTTATCTTTCCCTTCACTTGATTATAGTCTATGTCATCCTATCATATTTTGGTTCATCGTTATCACATATTTATCACATCTTACTCGTAATGCTTTATTTACTCTCTTATTCTCCAGCTAATATTTTTGTCTATCACTTTATTCTAAAAGTTTCAACAAAACATTTTTTTACTTTTAGCTCCCCTTGCTTAATCTCATTGACTTTTTGGGATGCCTAACATTCTCCCTTTTTTTAATAGGGGCAGGAGTCATACTAAGGTAATATTTATCCATTCTAGGATCCCACTTCCTATCTTCTAAAAATTTTGAACATTCTAGTATTCATATCTGATTGTACTATTCTAGAGTGCACCATCTGAGTGTCTCACAAGGAGATCTATTACACACATATCCTTCGAAAATGTTAGCTAATGATAACAATCCATCCACCATTTTGGGTTACTCTAACCCCAGCTGGATTCTGATTTTCCATTTTTCTCTTAAACTACGGATCCCGATTTCCCACTCTTCTCTTAAACTATATATGTTAGCTCCCATAGGGAATAACTGAGATGGGTGTGGCCAATTGTATATATCTCTGTACTGTTGAAAGTAACTCAAAATGCTTATATTTCTCTGTCTGAATTGTAGATACTGATAATCTTCACTAACTGGTTACGTCGTACCCTTCTTCACCTTACTTTTTTACTTGTTGAAACTTGTATCTACCTTCTGATTCTCTTATGGCTTTTTACCATATGGATGGACAGATATTCAAGGCTTAGGGCTCCTTATCAAGAAGCTCACACATCTTAGTACACACATAATCTACTAATTTGCTTTTCATAAGCATGATGCAAAATTGAGTTCCTCTAATTCAACTCTTCCATAGCCATATTCAATCTCTTACCAACTGTCTTTCTGGATGTAGGTATCATTGTATTATGAATAAAATAGAATTTAGGAGTTTGAATTCTTACAATTGAGCTCTACCACACGATCTAGAGTAAGAATAAAGAGTGACAATCCTAAATGCCTTGTAGCCTCCTTCTTATAAGTGTGGTGCACAACACACCCATAAATAAGACTCTACTAGACACGGCTTGTAGACTCTCTAGGACAGAACTGCTCTAATACCACTTCTGTCACAACCCAAATAAATGGGTCGTGATGGGCACCCGGTGCCTTATCCAACCGAGTGCCAACGTAACATATCTTTCTTATCATACAACCATGGGTAAATGGGTCAGAAGGGCCATCATGAGATAATCATAATAAAACATAAGGGAATACTAGACATAGGATGACCCAACATAATATAAAAACTTATACATGTGACATACGTGCCTATAAGGCCGACATGATTATTTGTACCCTCAAAACATAGGATGACAAGTCCATACAAGTATCCATATACTTGAAATTTATCCACATGCCTATAAGAGTAATAAACATCATAAAGGTCGAGACAGGGCCCCGCCATACCAATCAATACATGTCCAAATCATACTGACCAAATAGGCAACTTCGAAGTAAGTGGAGTGCACCAACACCTTTTGCTAAGCTGATAGCCTACTAGGAAGACTGTCAACCTGTCTATCGGGACCTGCAGGTATGAAATGCAGTATCCCCGGGAAAAAGGGATGTCAGCACAAATAAAGTACCGAGTATGTAAGGCATGAAAGCAGTATATAAAAAGACACGAAAGCTCTGTGAATCATGAAACATTTATAATGTCACGTATATGCGTATAAATTTCACATCATGCATAGGTATATGTGTACATAACATCATCACGCCTCTGAGGGCATCCCATCATATCATATCGGCCTCTGTGGGCAAAATCATCAACGTATACCAACTGATCAGGTGGTGGTGCGTATATAACACCATAACCTTTTCCCATACTCCATAGACATATAATATATGTGTATATAATGCCATCTGGCCATGGGTCAATGTACATGTATAAATGAATGCAATGCATAAGAAGTAAGTCAATAAGATCTCTCGAGATATCATAAGATCAATATGCCTTCGATTAATAGCATGAAATAACTTTATCAACTTACGCATTTTCTAAGACCCATGAACAGACGATATAATAATAAGGCACATGGGGAATCAAGAACATAGGCATCCCTAGTACTTCTAAGGATAGAGTCATTTGTGAAAGTTCCGCATTTGCTCCTTTTGTTTTTATCATATGGATCATGCCTAAAGGAAAGAAGGGATAACCTTAACTCTGTTGAGTTCTTAATACCTTCCAAGAAATTCTTCAAACAACTCAACTCAATCTACCATAGCATAAGGAGATTCAAAATCAGTGCTGAGTAAAGGCTAAGTCCGCAACTTAAACTAGTAGCTCATTTATGTAAATTTGGGCAGCATCTCCCCTGTAACAAGGTCCTCATCCAATACCAGATACCAATATCAACAACCAGAGCAGTACAATAGAACAACATCAACAACAAGCTCATGACAACTAGTGCATCAACCCTATAACAAAGAAGTACATGTACAACTTAGATGCCGCTAGTATATCACGTATCTCAGATGATAACTCGATTCTAAAATAAAACGGGCAGCATTTCTCTTGATTTTACTGCTCTCTCAAGCCTACTATAGGCAAGATACAAACACAGTACTATCAGCAACTCAAAAACAACCCAACTACAATTCGGGACCTTCAATACAACAAAAACCCTAAATATACCATAACACACCCAATCAAAAAGTTATCAATTAGCCTAAAATTGCAACGACGAGCGACCAGCCTACTACCCTACCACATGTGGTGTTTCTTCCTGCCCTTCATCCTTCCAAACTTCATAAATCAACAGCACAATAGGCTAACACGAGTGGACTATAAAAAAGTCCACTAAAAGTGAAATAAATTGAACTCACGGCTTCCGGACATCGTTCCGTGAGTAACTATTAGGAAATGAATTTATCAACCTTACTTTATATGTGAAGCTTAAATACGGAAAGTAGACATTTTCTTTACTATGAAGTACCTTCCAAAACTCAGACTACAAAGAGAAAGAGAGGTGATATAGCGATACTCACGTCTTAAGGATTGTTATAATATTATCGCTTCTTGATTTCGTACCCGGGATGTTAATATTCTTTGAAACCCAAGAAGAGAGCTTATGGATATGTTTAGGTATGTTCTCTGGTCGTATTCTATGGAAAAATGAAGATAAAGACGGCTTAAGACCTATATATATCAACTTTTGAAAAGTCAAAGAGGCGCTAGCTTGGCACCCTAGCATTGGCCCATCTTCCAACGCTTATATCTTTTTATCCGAATGTCGTATCAATAAAAGATTAAGAGAGTTGGAGACTAAATCCCATGACCTTCAATTTGGTATATAATATGTCTCAAAAAGACCTCATATAACACACGAAATGTATTGCTTAAAAAGCATCAGTGATGCACCTACTTGTCATCTGTGCAGTCTCGCAAAACCAAAAATATCTCTCTACTCCGATGTCGTATCGATAAACGGTTAATGCATTAGAAACTAAACTCGTAGATCTTCAATTTGATATGTGTATCATCCCGTAATTCCAAGTATATTGGGAGAAAAGCTCTGCTACTTTTGACCTAATTTTTAGCATATTTATGAATGTAACTTGTGATGACCTTTGCCAACTTTTGTTCCACAACTCGCTTGACTTCAAAACGTAACACACGACTATTATAAGCCTGAAATAACTCATAACATAAACTCTTTATCACGTTAAGAACCCCAGTCTCACCCCCAAAGTGCATGTTATAACATTCCAAACTTATCGACTTTCGATGAAATTTTTTTTTTTTTTAGCTTCTAAGCTTTCCAACCCTCTTGGTACTTGTTACTCATGATCTTAAAGATTTGTAACCTCCAAGGTAACATTATTATCTTACTTTATGTACTTTCAAAGACGGTCTCGTTTCTGAGCTTACATCAATTGACTTACGACATGCTCTCACATACGAAAATATGGGGTGTAACAAAGTAATAGGATAACATGGCTAAAAATATGTCCATATCCCGAAAGTAATTATACTAATAGGAAATCTAACATGTTCCTAAAGGTATTAGGTTTACATGCTAACATGTAATATTATATATCTATCCCAAAAATAATTATATTAATAGGATTCCTAAAAGTAACCATGTATGATTCCTAAAGTATAGTATTATGTCCTAAAACTAATAGGATTACAAGGCTAATGTTTAGAATTCTGGTTATGTCCTTTTATTGTGATTTATTATGCTTACTATTAAAAGGTTATTTTTGTACATCAATATTTTATTCATGATTTTGTAATAATATATAGATATAGATATAGATTAAGTGGGCATTTGGACATAAGAATTGTAAAGTTTAAATTTTAAAAAAAATTAAAAAAAAAAAATTCAAGTGAAAATGGTATTTGAAAATTAGAGTTGTGTTTGGATATGAATATAATTTTTATTTTATTTTTGAAGTTTTGTGAGTGATCTGGTGAAAATTTTGAAAAATAAATTTTTTGGAGCTTTTCAAATTATTAAAAAATTTCAAATTTTATTTTCAAGTGAAAATTGGAAATTTTATAGCCAAACTGATTTCGAAAAAAAATCGAAAGAAAAGTAAAATTATTCTTATGTCAAACGGGCTCTAAATATCGATAAGCGAAAAATAACAAATATTTTTGGACGGAGGATGCATAACTAGATAAGCATAGGAAAATTTTATTTTGTATCTCAAACAACTTACACCAGTTTTATGAGGCATTTTTTTTTGTCTCACAATTTTATGGACCCGAATTTTTTAGACCTAAAAATGTAAGATTGGGATCAAAAAATTTATGAGATAAAAAGGAGGCTCACACAATTAATATCAATTGTGTGAGGCACACAATAAAACTTCTCATAAGCATGAACAAAATTTGTACTATGCCTTCTTAAGTGAATAGTGTGAAAGACGCGCTCAAGGGTGAGAGTGGCGAACACCAGCTTGCTTGTAGTACTAATTATTTTTGTACATTTTGGCGTGCACTTTTTGGTTAAAGACTTCGGTGTGATGTGTGTCGGTGCTTCTTAGTAAAGGAGCAATTCTAGAAACAAAAAACAGTTTCTTCTGAAATTCGTAGCAGTATTTTACTTCCTTCTTTTTAAGTGCATGTGCGTTGCTTTACTATTCTCTTTCTTCTCTCTCACGAAATTTACATTGGATTCATTTTATGATGTTTGAGTCTGCATTTCTCCTTTCAATTCCCTCCTCTCACTTTTACCTATGCATTATTTTAAAAATAAAATTTTAATTTTATTTGTCCACTTTCACATATCAAAAGAAAAATAGTTTACTTTTTATTTTAAAGCTAAAGATAGTTGTTCTCGAACGAGCAATCGAAAAAATTCTAGAGCATCTTTGGAATTAGGTATTATTCCCCCAATTATCATAGTACCAAGTACTTCCTCGCGAGCTCTAATATGATCTGATTTATAAGTAAGCATCTCTTTCTTGTAAAATATGAGCAACCCCAAAATCTTCTAGAGCCCAAACCTCCATTTCTCCTACCTGTTGTCCCCCCCTGTTTGGCTCTTCCTCTAAGAGGTTGTTGTGTGACAAGCGCATGGTATCTCCAATTATAGTCCCTTTGGGATGTAAAATATATTTCTTCTCACCATCCCCATAGTGTATGAGACAAATATATGCATTTAGATTAGGGTCGTATTCTATATTTACAATTACCATATTATGTCTTTTTCATTCCGTTAAAAATCAATTTTACGGTATAGACGCTTATGACCTCCCCTCTATACCTTGCAATAATGATTCCTCTGGTATTACGACCTTTACCACATTGATGTTATTCATAGTTCAAATTATTTCGTGGAATGGATTTCACTTGATTGTCTATGGTTCCATTGTGTGTGCTCGGAGTAGAAGTTTTGTCTAAATGTATCGCCATGCTATTAAGTATTTTTTTTAAGTTATTTTCTTTCTAAGAGATGGAATAGAATAACCAGGTTGAAGCGTGATTAATTGCCCATTCCAAATCATTTTCAAATCTATTAAAACTACACCAGTTAATATGAATATCATGATAAATTATGCATTTTATTTATTATTTCTTAAGGGGGGTACAAAGTCAATAGTAAATAAGTAAAAAGTGAATGGAGGGAATAGTTGTTTATGACATCGTAATTTGGTTTTCTTTATTTTTAACAAATGAAAAATAAACAAATCGAAATAGTTGACTACGGCAAAAGACCACAATATTAAGTTTCAATTTATGTATTTTAGTTTGATTGGATACGAAATTTTTAAAAAATAATAAAATATTTTAATCTTGTGGTCTTGAAGTAAAGATGTATATAATGTACGAAAATATTATCTTTGAATTTTGTGATCTAAATATGTCACGTGGAATATTGAAGTTAAAGACTTATTAAATATATAAAGATACATTTTTTAAACGGATTAAAAAAAATAAAGTACCTAAATTAAAACAGAGGGGGATTTTTATTGAAGGTTTGAGAATAAGAGTTGAAAAGTTTAGCTCGTTGCAATACTCCCTTGTGTGACATGCTTCGCTAAAGAGGAAGAAAAATATATTTTGTCCCGAAAAGAGTAAAGGAATTTTTCTTCCTAAGTAGCATTCTTTTAAGTACTGCAAAATTTTTTGGAAAAATTTTATTTTGTGCGTTACATAATTAATATTAATTGTGTGAGGTCTCCTTTTTGTCTCGTAAATTTGTGGAATCAGAATTTTATGGACACAAATGTATAAAATATGGGTCCATAAATATGTAAGATAAAAAGAGATCTCACACAATCAATGTCAATTGTGTAAGGCACACCATTAAATTACTCGAATTAAAGAATGACTCTTTTCTAAATATGGAAATAATTTAGCTTAAACTTTCAATTCTACCTTTAATGAGAAGTTTTTATAATGACATAAATACTTTGGACCTCTTTTTGACTTATTTAGACCATAAATTCCAAAAGACCTCATTTTTTAAAAAATTTTGTATGCAATCAAATAGATTCACATAAATCGAAAGAAAGAGAGTATTAAAATCGTGAAAAGCCCGTGCATATGATGAGTGGATAGAAATTTGGAGTCCGGAAACTAAATATTATTTTTCTGGACTCAAACCACATTAATAGGTGAAAGGAAAAAAAATTACATATCTATATATACAACAACAAAAAAAAAAAAAATAACACGCTATACCTTAACGGTAACGTCTACCGTAAGGTATAGCGTCTTAAATTCATACGTAATACCTGACTGACGATTTGACTTTTCATTTCATACATAACGTATGAACTAAAAACACTATATCCCTAATGTTTAACCAAAAAATAGGGCTTTGATCAAAACTTAAGAACTTATGAAAACACGGGTTACTGATAATCAGAAGAAAGTATATAGATAGACTGTTTTAGAATGAGATAATATGAAAGATAGACTGTTTTAGAATGAGATAATATGAAAGCAAATAAATCAAGTATATTCCAATAATTCTTCGTGTCCTCCAATTGTTAATTCTTCCCCCCTTTTATAGCCTTTTTGGGAGCATGAGCTTTGTCTCAAGCTATAATGAGGCAATAATGAGTAATGAATGTCATTTAATGATTCCGTACATAAATCAGAAAAAATATTCTTTAACGTTCTCAGCATTTAATATGTATTAAACATTGTATCCGGTCCCCCATAGGTTATCAGGTTCATCCTCTTGGATCTTTGTGCTTTAAGTGACCTAAATAGGTGTGGGCTCTGCATCTCCTGAGTAATTGCCCGTGCCTTTTACAATATCTTTGCTCGCACCTGTTATTGCTCGTGCCTCTTAATCAACTTTGTTCCTTTGACTATTTGACTAATCCACGTGTCATGACACGTCATCTGCAATATATAAAACTCGATTTTTTCGAATACAGATAGTCCTCCCACTTTTCATTTATTTATCAATTAAATACTTGGGAAGTGGATTGCTTTAAAAAGGGAATTTTTGCCATCATTAATGCTATGACATCATTGACGCTTCAATTGTCTTTTCCATTTAATGTTCTGTACACGTGTCGTCTTTTCCACCGGCTCTGCAGTTTTGCAGCCTTTTTTCAAAAACTTTTACGGCTCCACTATTCACGAAGAGCTAGTTGCCTTTATTATAGGCTTTCCATCATTACACTTCTTTCCTTTGACGGTTGTTTTCATATATAAATTCAACCTGCTTTCTCTTGTTTTCTTCTTCATAAAGTTTTACCAAGTATTTTATTCTTCAACACTTATTCACTTTTTCCCCAATTTGCTCTTTTTCACCATGTCGTCTTCAAACCCTAACCCTAGAAGAACTCCAATCTTAGATAACTTCCCCAATACCCCAGTTAGACATAGAAGGGGCAGAGGCAGTAGACTCCGTAGTTTAGGATCTACTCGGGGTGGTAGTTCCGGTTCTGCTGCTCCTTCATCTAGTTCTGGTATCGTTTCTAGAACCAGAGGTTCTCTTACACGAAAATCATCTTCTAAAGGCAAAGAACCTTCAGAGCCGTTACAAGAGCCTTTAGTGGAGGAAATAGTACCCCATGACTTATCCTTTGATCACGACAGAGAATCTCTTAGCAAACAAGTTGCCGGCTTAGAACACGCCGATACTTATCCCACTTTAATTAAAAAAGTTTTAACTTCTGTAGTTCGTAGAGATTGCCACTGGAGTAGTATTTTCCCTATTGAAATCCCTAATCCAAATTAAAGAATATCTTCTTACAAAGCTGGCCATTCTTTTGTTTACACTTATCCCTTTACTTTGGGATTTAAACCAGCTATCGATCCCGTAATCCTTGACTTCTGTCGTTTTTTCAAGGTTTGCTTAGCACAAATTGGCCCAATCATTTGGAGAGCTGTAGCTTGTTTAAGATATTTATCGAACAAGGCTGGCGCTGATTTTACCTTCTCCCACCTTATTCATCTTTACTCCCTCAGGTTATTCCGCAATGGTGTTTTCACCTTAGTAGCGAGGAGTAAAAGGATTTTAGTGAGCCCCGAAGATGATAAAGATTGTGTCTGGTATGCACGGTTTGTTGCTGTACCCACGGTGGGTTTGGTGGGTGAAGAAAACATTCCCTTTCCTGAAAAATAGTACCTTGCACGTAAGTTTTCTTCTTTTTTCATATCTCTTTCCTTAAAATCAGCCCCTTTTCTAATTTTACTTTCTTCTACTTTTTTGTAGCAACCATGGAAATTGTGGATCTCATCCCTGATTTTCATGGTTGGGTAGATAAACTATTGAAGACTGTGCCTATGGAGGCTAGGTCTTGGAAGTCCATTTCCAATCTTCACGGTTGGAAAGTAAAAACCCATGGTAAGAATTTTTGTTTCTCTCTTTTCTTATCTTCTCATACGTAAAATTTTCTCTCTATTGATTCAATCTTTATCCTTTTTATCAGGATTTTCAATAAGAGGAATTGCTGCAGAAGCTATGGCGGCCACTCGTGCCTCTTCAGGAGCTTACCTCAACTTAGGTAGAGCTCAGGGTATTTTAGTGAAGAGAAAGTTCATGGATGCGGACTCTGAAGAAGAAGAGGGAGAGGATAGTTCTCTAATCCCTAGGCAAAGAGTTAGGAGGCGTATCGTGTCTGATGATGATGTTGAAGCTTCACCTCCTCGTACCTCTCCTAGCGAAACTGTTCACCTCGTCTCTGATGACGATATAGCCCCCCGAGACACTCATGAGTCTATTAGGGAACTTTTTGTTGGGGGCTTTGAAGGCGGTGAATTAGGTCCGATTTTGGATGAACCTCCCCTTTCCTCTTTTTCTACTCCTGTCTCTTCTATTCTTCTTTTACCTGCAACTTCCTCTTTGATTACCCCACCAGCTTTTGTTTCTCCTCCTGCTATTTTCACTTCCTCTACTGCTCCTCCTTCCATAGTTCCCCCTTCTACCTTTCAACATATAGAAACGGGTTCTTTGAGTAGAAGTGCTGCTATGAGGAGTGTGACCATAGAAGTTCCGGCAAATAGCAGCCTCTTGAGGAAATCCGGTCAAGCAGACGTATGGATTGGGCCTTTGATTGGCTCAATTGAAAAAGAGAAAATGGACAGCCATAGCTGCTTGACCCTAATGAACGATATTGTTCATTCCACTCTGAGGGTATTTTTCTTACTTATTAAAAAGTTTTTTTTTACCTTCAGATTCTTACTTTTCTTCTCTGTTGCTTGCAGGCCAACCTTATTGGTACAGATTTGATGGGCAGAATCTCTCTTTTAGAGAAGGTGGCCCGTGACTCTGAGAAAAAGATTCTTGAAGTCGAGAGAGTGGCTCACGAGGCTAAGTTGGAGACAGCAAATTGGAAGGGGCAATTTGAAAGTGCTCAAATAGCCTTGGAAGATTTGCAGGAAAGTAGGAGCCAGCTAGAGCAGCAGAGGCGTGCACTTACTTCGGAGTTGGCTGTGGCTAAAGCCTCTTCGATCCAAATAGAGAAGCACAAAGAGCGCCTTGAGTTTTCTTTCTCGGATCAGTTGTCAAAGGCAAGTGAAGAGATTAGAGATCTTAGGGCACTTCTTAATCAAAAAGAGGTGTACGCGGGGGAGTTGGTGCAAAATCTGACTCAAGCTCAAGAAGATTTGAGAATTTCTTCAGATAAGGTTCGTACCTTAGAAAATTCTCATACCTCCCTCCAAACTTCTTTCAATTCAACTTTGATCGAGAATGAAGAATTGAAAAGTGAAATCGCTGCTTGGGAAAGAGATTATGAACTTCTTGAGGAGAAGTTAGATATCGAAGTAACTTGGACCTTTCTGAATTCTCGGCGTGATGCTTTAACTGAAGCTAGCCAAGAAAAATTCGATTTAAAGTCTGAATTGGCTAAGGTCTTAGAGACTATTGAAAAAACTCAACAGCCATTAGACTATCCTTCTCGTGCAGTTGAAGTCCCCGTAGCTGAAAATCTTGAACTTGAAGTAGCCGGGACTGAAGATCTTGAAGATGAGAATACCGCGCCCGTAACACAAGTTCCCGAGGATGAAGCTACCGTGACTCAGGTTTCAAAAGTTGAAACTTCTATGACTCTTGCTCCCATCATCGAGCCTGTTATCTCGAGTCAAGTTGACACCGTGCCTGCAGCTCAAGTTTCTCCCGAAACTGGCATCGTTACTTCTTATGCACTTGCCTCCCAATGACTTTCTTTTACTGAAAAATGATGGTTAATCCCTTAGTTTGTTTAAGGGTTTCTTTTTGGAAAAAGTCCCCAGTTCTCATAATGGGGCGTTTGTATAAAACATTTTGATGACTAAGTTTTGTACTTAGTTTATTTTTTAAATATATTAAGAAGTTTTTATTACTTCTATTTATTCTACTCTTCCTTTTTATTCTTAAGGACTTAGAGAATAGTTTTGTATTTTTATCCTTTGAAAATGCTTCATGATTAACCTCATGACTTATCAACATGAGTTTTATAAAAGAGGACCCTTTTATATATCGACACTTAATGAAGAAGACGTCTCAACTTCATAATGGTGTTTTAATACGATCAAAAAAATATGAACACACATGTTTTGTTTGAAATAACTTTGACAAGTTTTTATTTATGAACTTTGACAAGCTTTTGAATAATACTTTACATGTATTTGAATTGCATCTATAACTTTCTCGTAACTGTTTTTCTTGTAACAGATTTTTATACAAAAAGAACAATAGGAACAGGTTTTTTACTTATAACCCATTTTGATACATAGTCTTTACCCTAACTATTGAGGGATATATGTAAGATCCATTCGGCTTCGAAACATTAGGAAGGGTTTGAGAAGTGACTCCATTGTTCTCATGGGAAAGAACACTATGACGAGTGTTTTGTCTTCATAGCTTTTATCTTGCACTTGTCTTCACAGCTTTTCACTTTTAGTCTTTCACTTTCTGCATACACGTGCCCGTGTATACTGCATAGTCCCCCAAGTGTTTGAGCGTTGAAGTATGAAACCTCGAGCACTAGTTAATGTCTATCTCTTGGTCCTTTTCCTGAAAAGGAAAAACATACGGGACTCGGGAGTGCAATTATAGATGAAGACAACTTAACCCGTTTGTGTTTCTATCAGAACAATTGTAACCCTAGGCCAGGAATTTTATTGTATTCTGTTTTGCCTTACAGGTCGTGACTCATCATTTAGTACGGGTTAGCGTTTTTCCTAGCATCTAAAATTGTTAGTTAAACTTTAATAATTTAAAAGAAATTTTAACATGATGATACCTGACCGTGGGTATTTCCTTAGAAGTAATATCTCTTCAAATGTACAGCATTCTAGTGCGAAGGTAGGATTTTCCCATCCATCGTTTCTAACTCGTATGCTCCTTTCCCTGCAATATCCCTAATTCTATAGGGTCCTTCCCATGTTGGACTTAGCTTTCCTGAATTAGCAGCTTTTGTAGACTGAAAAACCTTTTTGAGCACGAAGTCCCCAATTTTGAAGAATCTGAGGCGTGTCTTTCTGTTATAATATCGTTCAATAACTTGCTTCAGTGCTGCCATTCTTATTAAGGCAGCTTCTCTTTTTCCCTCGAGTAGATCAAGGTTAACCCGCATCTCTTCATTATTCGATTCCTCCGTTGTTTGCATGAACCGTGTGCTTGGTTCTCCTATCTCGACTGGAATTAAGGCCTCAGTTCCATAAACTAATGAGAATGGTGTTTCTCCCGTGCTTGTTTTTGTAGTAGTACGATAAGCCCATAAAACTCCAGGTAATACCTCAGGCTAATTACCCTTTGATTCCTGTAACCGCTTCTTCAAATTATTGATAATGATCTTGTTTGTGGATTCCGCTTGTCCATTCCCTACTGGGTGATATGGAGTGGATGTTATCCTTTTGATTTGCCAACTTTGAAAAAATTCTGTGATTTGAGCTACTATGAATTGTGGACCATTATCACACACGATCTCCTTTGGTACTACGAATCGGCATATTATGTTTCTCCAAATGAAGTCTTTAACTTCTTTCTCTCTTACCTGCTTAAACGCTCCCACTTCTACCCATTTAGTGAAATAATCAGTGAGTACAAGCAGAAACTTTACCTGACCTTTTGCCTGTGGCAATGGACCTACGATATCCATTCCCCATTTCATGAAGGGCCATGGGGCTATAACTAGATTCAATAACTCCGCTGGTCTGTGCATATTGTTACCGTACCTTTGACATTTGTTGCATTTAGATACAAAATTTTGTGCTTCTTCTTCCATTTTAGGCCAATAATACCCTGCCCTAATTAAAGTCTTTACTAACGATCTTCCTCCTGCGTGATTTCCGCAATGTCCTTCATGTATTTCCCTCATTGCATACTCCATTTGAGAAGGTCCGAGACATCTTGCTAAGGGGCCACCGAACATTTTTCGATATAAATTTCCTTGTTTTAAACAGTATCAGGCTGCCTTTTTTCGTAGAGCATAAGCCTTCTTTTTGTCATCAGGGACGGTACCATACTGCAAAAAAGTAACAATTTGGTTCCTCCAATTCCAGGTTAAATGATTGAAATTTACCTCATACTTATCAGGTTCAAGAGATGAGTGGAATAAATGTATGATTGAAGCGTTCGCATCATTCGCTACATCAGCTGTGGATGCAAGGTTAGCTAAAGCGTCTGCTTCACCATTTTCATCCCTTGGAATTTGCATGACTTTCCAGGTTTGGAATTGATTAATTAATTTTCGCACCTTCTCCAAATACTGTTGCATCCTGGCTTCCCTGGTCGTGAAAGTCCCCAGCATTTGGTTAACCACAAGTTGTGAATCACTTTTGATCACTATTTGATTTATTCCAAGTTCCCGTGCCAATTCTAGTCCTGCAATCATAGCTTCATACTCCGCTTCATTGTTAGTCATGGAGATACATTTAATAGCATGTCTAATAGTTTCACTCGTAGGTGGTACTAAGACAATATCTAATCCTGCTCCATTCACATTAGATGATCCATCAGTAAATAATGTCCACGTACCTGGATTAGCTCCATTAAGTACCTGCACTTCTTTATCAGCTTCGAACTGTATCCCTTGACTAAAATCAGCCACGAAATCAGCTAATACTTGAGACTATATTGCCTTTCTAGGTAGGTATGTGATTTCATACTCACTTAGTTCTATAGCCCATTTGGCTAACCTGCCTGACAGTTCGTGTTTATGTAATATACTTTGTAATGGGTATGCAGTTACCACAACAATGGGATGACATTGAAAATATGGTCTTAATTTTCTAGATGCTATAATTAAAGCAAGTGCTAGTTTTTCCAGCTATGGATACCGTGTTTCTGCATCTAGTAATGATTTACTAATATAATAGATAGGAGATTGCTTACCTTGTTCTTCACGAACCAAAACTGCGCTTACCGCCACTTCTGAAACATCAAGATAAATAAAAAGTTTCTCCCCTGCCTTTGGTTTTGCTAGCAA
>MU718763.1:0-10719 GCA_026770625.1 Nicotiana glauca | reverse complement strand
CTTTTAAAAATTCAATTAATTTACGCTTTACCTCAGGGCTAAGGTTGGCTCCAATGTACACTTTCCTCTCAGGCCAGTGTATGAATAAAATCACTTCTTCTAATTCCTCAATGGTTGTTTTGATGTTCTCATTTTCCTCCGGTTCTTGAATGGACTCAGGTCTTGAATTCACATCTATCTGCTCTTGTTCAGTTGAGACTGACGTCGTATCTTCCCCAACTAAATTCTATAATTGCTATTTGTCTCTACCCTTATTGGTTGAGTTTGCAACGGAATTGATGCTTCTTGAAGCTTGTTGATCGCCTTTGATTTGACATATTCCCCAGGGTGATGGAAATTTAATAACTTGATGTAATGTTGACGGAACAACATCCATGTCATGAATCCATGGCCTTCCTAAAATCATGTTATAAGCTATTTTCATATCCACGACTTGAAATTTGGTATCTTTCATAACACCTTCTGCAAATGTAGATAGGATCGCTTCTCCTTTTTTTACAACACTAGAGTTATCGAACCCCGACAAAGTATGTGCTTTTGGGATTAATTTTTCTTCAGCTTGCATTTCACGCAATACCCTTAGTAGGAGAATACTTGCAGAACTTCCTGGATCAATCAAAACTCGTTTCACATTAGTATCATGTACAAGTAAGTATATTACCAGTGCATCATTATGTGGAGATAATGCACCATCTGCGTCTGCATCATCGAAGGTAATGCTTTCGCCTTCCAAGTGTTGTCGTACACGTTTCCCGTGGGTGATAGTGACTTTTGAAACTTTATTTGATGTTGTATACGTTACACCGTTGATATCTTCTCCCCCGCTTATGACGTTGACGGTTCTTTTGGGAGATGGTGGTTTTGGGGGCACCTGCCTGTTTTTCATGTAAGCCTCCTTGCCTTTTTCACTGAATAACTCAGTAAGATATCCTTGTTTCAACAAATGATCAACTTCACTTTGTAAGAATCTGCACTCAGATGTTTTATGGCCATGGTCATTATGAAATTCGCACCAATGATCAGGATTACGCCGATTTGGATTTGACCTCATCTCCTTTGGCCATCGAACCTTATCTCCCATGCTTCTCAAAACAGCCACGAGCTCAGAGTTGGTGACATTGAAATTATAGCCAACGAATCTCGCTTTTAAACTTCTGTCATCATCTCGTGACCCTTGCTTGTTGCGCTCGTTCCTGAATCTAGATGAGGAACCTGACTCATTATTTTTAGATTTGTGATCGTACCTTTGATTGTCTGATCTTGACCGTGAGTCCTTCCCCGTAGGTCCCATATACGGCTCGTACCTATTTTTTTCAGACCTCCTTTCATTTTCTGCACGTCTCGAGCTTACTTTTTCTTCTTTTTGGGTTCTTGAAACTGTATCCTCTTCAATCCGCAGCTTCGTGCTATACCTATTATAAACATCATTCCACGTTGTAGCAGGGAATTCTCGAAGGCTTTCCTTGAGTTTCCTCGTAGCCTCCGAGCTTCTTTCATTCAAATTGCTCGTGAATGCTATAGCTTCCCAATTGTCAGGTACACGTGGTAAAGTCATTCTTTCACATTGAAATCTATCAATGAAATCTCGAAGTAATTTTGAATCTCCTTGTTTGATTTTGAATATATCTTCCATTCTCTTCTCTACCTTTTGAGCTCCCGAATGTGCTTTAATGAAGGAATCTGCAAGCTCAGCAAAAGAGTTTATAGAATTTTCGGGTAAGAGAGAATACCAGGTTAATGCCCCTTTGGTAAGTGTTTCACCAAATTTTTTGCCCAAAACTGATTCAATTTCCTGTTTCGTCAAATCATTGCCCTTCACGCCAATTGTGAATGTCGTCACGTGGTCTCGTGGGTCTGTTGTTCCATCATACTTTAGGACATCAGGCATTTTGAATTTCTTTGGAATTGGGAGGGGAGCAGCAATTGGCTTCCATGGTTGTTGTGAATATTTGTCCATATCCACTCCTTTGATCACAGGCGGAACTCCGGGGATTTGCTCTATGCGGTCATTCTGTTCCTTGAGCTATTTCTGCAAAGTTAGTACTAAATTTGCAAATGAGAGTTAGTTGAATTACCTGGTTCTCCCCCCTGTGATTCACTGGGGGTTCCTCCATTTCCAGGATGAACAAGCCCAGAGCGGGGATTTTCCAACGTGTTGTTATTAGGTGTAGTTGTAGGCGATGCAGCAGGTAACCGACTGACTAGGGCCTGAAGAGCTTTGTTAACTCGTGCATCAATTATTCTTTATAAATCCTCCTCTGCCCCTTCGGAACGTTCAGATTGCTCTTGCTCACCGGAATGGATCTCAGGAGTGCCTTCACGAGATTGCCGTGGTGAATCATGCGGGGAAGGGGCCAGGTTGATGTTTTGTAAATTTTCCTGGTGTTGTTGGATTTGATTTTCTTAGTTTCCTAAGATGTTGTCAGTGTTGTTTGCCATTGTAGATGGAAGTTGATTATTAGATTCCCGGTAATTGAACCAATTTGTTTAACCAAAAAATAGGACTTTGATCAAACTTAAGAACTTATGAAAACACGGGTTACTGATAATCAGAAGAAAGTATATAGATAGACTGTTTTAGAATGAAATAATGTGAAAGCAAATAAATCAAGTATATTCCAATAATTCTTCGTGTCCTCCAATTGTTAATTCTTCCCCCTTTGATAGCCTTTTTGGGAGCATGAGCTCTGTCTCAAGCTATAATGAGGCAATAATGAGTAATGTATGTCATTTAATGATACGTTACATAAATCAGAAAAAATATTCTTTAACGTTCTCAGCATTTAATATGTATTAAACACTGTATCCGGTCCCTCATAGGTTATCAGGTTCATCCCCTTGGATCTTTGCGCTTTAAATGACCTGAATAGGTGTGGGCTCTGCATCTCCTGAGTAATTGCCCGTGCCTTTTTCAATATCTTTGCTCGCACCTGTTATTGCTCGTGCTTCTTAATCAACTTTGTTCCTTTGACTATTTGACTAATCCACGTGTCATGACACGTCATCTGCAATATATAAAACTCGATTTTTCCCAATACACCTAAAGCAATGCCAGAAAAGCAATTTGAGTGGATACATACACTGTCAGAATGCCAGAAAAATAATTTGGCTTTTATTTTTAATTTGCCTAAACTGCCCTCCACTTTTTCTTGTTCTTACAAATGTTACCACAGCCTTGACAACTAACTTTTGCACACCTCAAATATTTTAACATATAATCAATTTAATTTTTATTTTATTAAATCAAAATTACTAAATCATTTTTTGAAATGAAAAGTTATTCAACTTTATCTAAATAATATTATGAAAGTCACTAAACTATCATTTGAATATATTGTATTATTTATCGTCGTTTCATGATTTCATGAAATATGAAAAATAAACTTACAATATTATAAAGAAAAAGTAAGATACAAGGTAAAATTAATATATAAAAATATAGAGTAAAGGATAAACTAAGATTATTTAATAACAAGGAAAGGCAAATGAGAAAAAAAAAATGTAATGATGCAATCACACCAAGTTGGTCGTTCCATAAAGTGTCATTTTTCGTCAGTACATAACGACAAATTTAATGATATGATACAATAAAATTTAAGTAACGATTAAAAGAAATATTATATTTAAAGTAACAATACAATACAATGCAAAAAGTAACAAACATCCCAACAAGCTGTAAATCCTTTACAACTCATACTTGAGTTTATTAAAATGGGGCAAAACCAGCTAATCCGAGGTTTAAGGGTAAACTGTGTAAAATATAACATTATTGGATTGGATTTCCAACAGATTCTGTCCTAAGCAAGCTCTTCCACTTTAATCATTTATGAATAAATCAGTTAATACCTAAATATCACAAAAAATACAAAATATTTTCTGTAATGTTTAGTGACTTTCATGATATTATTTAGATAAAGTTGAATAACTTTTCATTTCAAAAAATGATTTAGTAATTTTGATTTAATAAAATAAAAATTAAATTGATTATATGTTAAAATATTTGAGGTGTGCAAAAGTTAGTTGTCAAGGCTGTGGTAACATTTGTAAGAACAAGAATAGGTGGAGGGCGTTTTAGGCAAATTAAAAAAAAAAGCCAAATTGCTTTTCTGGCATTCTGATAGTGTATGTATCCACTCAAATTGCTTTTCTGGCATTGCTTTAGGGATATAGCGTTTTTAGTTCATACGCTATGTATCAAATGAAAAGTCAAATTATAGCGTATGAATTTAAGCTAGCGTTTGGCCATAGGTCACAAATTTATTTTGAAAAATTTAATTTGGGTGAAGTTTGGTTTGAAGATGAAAATGTGTTTAGACATACGTTTTCAAAATATATTTTTCAACTTTATTTTGAAAAAACATGTATATAATTCTCAAGTTTTGGGATTTTGGCCCAAATTCAGCTCAATAGCTGATTTTGGAATTTGAAATTTTTGATTTGGGATTTGGCCAAAATATGAGCAAAATTTATGGCCAAACATGAGTTTTGAAAATAAATCTCAAATTTATTTTGGCAAAACTTATGGCCAAACAAGGCCTAAGACTCTATCCCTTAACGGTAGACATTACCGTTAAGGTATAGCGTATCTATATATAGATATATAATTTTTTTTCTTTTCACCTATTAACGTGGTTTGAGTCCAGAAAATAATATTTAGGTTCGGGACTCTATAAATTTGAGGATGCATGCATATTTTGAAGATATGAACCACGTGATCATGAAAGAGCTGAGGGACAGCTCATTCGAATGATAGCTACTCGCATGACGCGGTAAAGAATAGCGCGTGGGAAAATGAAGCACGTTAACTTCCTCAGTGACGAAAGCAGCAGTCTTTTTCTCGAATCTATTGTGAGCCCGTTTGAATGAACTTGTTTTAAATATTTTTAAAGTCAAAATAATTTTTAAGTCATAAATTAGGAATTTTAACTTTTAATTTTTAGTTTATTTTTTTATTTTAGTTTAAAATTAAGTACTTAAAATTAATTTTTTATATTATCTAAATATTATAAAATAACTTAAAAACTTTTTTGGCTTAAAAGCATTTAAAACAAACTAATCTAAACGGGCTCTATATTCATAGAATAGTAGTACTAGGGGGCAACATGGTTTTTGTACGAATAAATAATGAAAGCGTGTCATCTAAATTGAAACGAAAGAAATATTTAAATAAATTCTTGATATATAACCTAATATAACATGTAACATAAATTGCCAGCACTAAGAAAGTGATCTACAATTATTAATGTGATATTACTCATACGTAAGTAATCAACAGAAAATATAATTTGCGGTAGTAGCAAAATGTATAATAATAATATTGTCGTTATTTAAGCTATAGATATCATATATCATTTTTCTATTTTCACCAAAAAAAAATATCATTTTTCTAAGATTATTTTGTTTATATAATGTGTATCATTTCTATTTTAGAAAAAGTATGAGAAAGATCCGGATGAATAGCAATAAACTTAGCGTGAACTCACTAAGACGGCAAGGGGAGTGAATAAAGATATATAGTTATGTAAAATTATTTGTTTTAGTATTAATTTGCAAGTTGTGTGTTTATTTTTCAATTCATTTTTTTTGTTTCTCATGAAAATAAATGAAAGTCGAGTCTGCGGACTTGAAGTACAGTCATCCTCCAATCTTCCGACCGCATTATTCGTTGGTGCATCAGTTTCACAATAAGACATGGAAGTTATGTGCCAAAAAAATAAATAAAATATCGCAAAAATATAGTGTAGCTCATGCTTTGATCCAAAAATTATTGAAAAAGAAATACAAAAAAGGTAGTCAACCTACAATATAGGAATATGATAGTTATGAGGAGACCGAGTCTATCAAGGAGTAGCTATTTGAGTTGTATATTTTGACATGTTTGTAATATGTAGACTTGTCTTTGGATATTTATGTTTTATACTTGAATAATCATGTTATGTTTTAGGTTTAAATGTGAATGTTATAATTTAGACTTGATTACGATTTGGTTAATATATTTAAAATATGAATGTGGGTTAATATTTTGATGATTAAATGTGATTTAGTTGTGATATAATATGTTTTGTTTGGTTCGCTGAGGTATTATGTGTTTGGATTAGTAGATTGGTTGACTGTTTTATTTGGTAGGTGGTGTAGTTGAAAAAATAATAGAATTCTTCTAATCTTTTTCAGATTTGAGGCTGATTTCTGACCGAATCACTTGTAATTATTACTTGAAAATTTTCAGATTTGCGACTACCGATTCGGTCGAAAATCATGAGCTTATGAATTTTTATATTATACAATATTCGGCCGAATCGATCGGAATATTTAATTTTTATTTACTCAATTATTTAATTTACAGTTGCATTGGTCGAAAAATTTAATTATTTATTTATTATATTCTTTAAATTTCTGACAATTTCGATAGAAAAATGTACCAACTCAGTTGCAAACCCCTATAAATTCATCGCGCCCCTGATTATGAATTTCTGCAACTTCGATCAAATGTTCGATCGTTTCCGTCGAAACTAAGTCGCAAACCTCCATATTAATCCAACAAATAATTAAGTTGAGAAAAAAGTGCCCATAGCATTTTTACAATCCAACTTGGGAAAAGTTCTCCCAAGATACTTCATTCAACTAAGTAATAGAAAACTTAGCAAAAGTCTGTGCTAGTTTATTTAGACTTCTAGTAATATAAACAAAGATTGAACAATCAAGAAAAGTTGATAACTTCCAAGTGTCTTCGCATGTCACTTCGATCTCCTATAAAGTTGTCACCTTTTTTGTGAATCATATTAACAACACTTTTTGCATTTGATAGGACCTTCATCTTCTTTCATACATTCATGATTGCAATGACTTTTCCCACAAATTTGATTGGGGATCCATGGGCATCTTGGTGACTTGCTGTTGAAGGTGTCACGTGACAGCTGTAGCTTAGTTATCATAATAGACTAATTAGAGTTAATTAATTAGTATTAGTTAGTTAAGTTGGTTATACAGTAGATAAGGAATGTACAGTGTATTTCTTTCAATGGAATAGCGAAAATATATTTTCCCCTTCTTCTTCTCCGGTAACTGTCAAACATGTGAAGCTTGAAATGTGCTTCCATGGTAGAAAACTAACATGGTATCAGAGCTTGCAACGTCAACCACGATCTACTGATCTTATTCTAGATTTCGTATGAACGAAGGTTCATCTTCTTCGTCTCCTTCTTCTCCTACCTCACCTTCTCATAGAAACGTTGAATCAACAATGGCGACAGAAAAAATAGACCACACGCATCCCCTGTTTGTGCATCCTTCAGATACTCCAAGCTCCGTACTAGCTCCGATTCAGCTCACCGGATCTGAGAACAATGGTATATGGCGGAGATCGATGAGAATCGCACTTCAAGCAAAACGCAAGTTAGGTTTTGTAACTGGTACATGCAACAAGGATCAATTTAGGCCTGAATTGCATGAAGATTGGGAAACATGTAATGCAATTGTGCTTTCATGGATAATGAACACAGTGTCGCCGGACTTGCTTAGTGGAATCGTTTATGCATCAAATGCTCACTTAGTTTGGGAAGATCTTAAGGAGAGATTTGACAAGGTGAATAGGATGAGGATATTTCAGATACATAGAGAGATAGCCACAATTTCTCAAGGCACAGATTCAGTGTCCATGTATTTTACGAAATTGAAGGAACTCTGGGCTAAGTATGATGCGATGGTTCCTTCGAAAGTACACAGATCACCTACAGCGACAGAGATTGTTGCAATTTTTGAGTGGACTGAACGACTCCTATGCTCAAGCTAGGAGACAGATCTTGATGAAATCAATGGAACCTACCTTGAATCAAGCATATGCTTTGATTGTTGAAGATGAGAGCCAAAGGAACACATCACATGCAGGACTTAATTCAGTAGCTGAGGGGAATGACATTACTGCTCTGTGGAGTTCAACGTCTAGAGGAATCTTGGTGCATAAGAACAAAAGGAACTTCAATGCATTTTGTGACTTTTGCAAAATGAAGGGACATATGAAAGAAAACTGTTATCAGCTTATTGGTTATCCAGCTAATTTCAAAGGAAGAAGGAAACCAGTAGTAGGGAACACAGGTAGCCATCAATATCAAAGAGAAAATGCTGCATACCATGGAGATTCCTCTAAAGCTAGAGGGAATTATGATACAGGACAAGCAGGTATGGCTGATACTGGTTTTGGAACTTCTATTGCAGGAACATCAAGTGGAAGCAATAGTCATGTGCAGATGCAAGGGACTCAACCACAAGGATCTGGAGGCAATGTAGCTATCACTTTTACCCCTGAGCAATACAAGCAGATCCTACAATTACTCAACAAAGAGAATGTGCCAGAAGTATCAGCTAACATAGCAGGTAAAATTTGCTCCTTCCTGGCAAATTATAAATGGATAGTGGACACAGGGGCAACAGATCATATGGTGTCAACTCCTGATGCATTGTATGATCTTCATGATTATCCTAAACAAGGTGCCTCAGTACACCTGCCAAATGGGAAACAAGTACCTATTAGTCATGTTGGTAAATGTAGATTAGCTGAAGGGGAGATTAGTGATGTGCTATGTGTGCTTGAGTTCAAATTTAACTTGTTATCAGTGGCAAAGCTAACCAGAGAGCTACAATGTTTCCTGTCATTCTATCCTGACTTCTTCTTGATGCAGGACCTTCACACTGGGAAGGTGAAGGGGACTGGTAGAATGCAAAATGAAGCACACTACACAATAAAGCATCTCATTCACTGACTTCCAGATTGACTCCATCAGCAGGTCTATGGCATAGAAGATTAGGGCATGTCCCTCATAGAGTGTTACAAAAAATAGATGTTTGTAAGGATGTTGAAACAACTGCAAACAAAACTTGTCAAATTTGTCCACTAGCTAAACAAACTAGGTTGTCATTTCCTCAAAGTACTAGTAGAGCTAATAAAATTTTTGAACTAATACATAGAGATGTCTGGGGTCCTTATAAGATACCAACTCATGATGGGCACAGATTTTTGCTTACACTTGTTGATGACTGTAGTAGGATTGTTTGGATTTTCTTGTTAAGACTAAAGAGTGATGTTTTAGTTGTAATAGGGGACTTTATGCAGTTGATAAAAAATCAATTCAATGGTTTTATCAAAGTCTTTAGGAGTGATAATGGTACAGAATTTTTTAATTCACATTGCAGGAATTTATTTAGTGATGCAGGGATTGTACATCAAAGTTCTTGTACTCACACTCCTCAACAGAATGGAGTGGTCGAGAGAAAGTATAGACAACTCTTTGAAGTAGCAAGGGCTATCAGATTCCAGGCATCTATTCCCTTGAAGTTTTGGGGAATTTGTGTTCAGAATGCAGCCTACTTCATCAATAGACTCCCCTCAACTGCCTTGGTGGGGAAGTCCCCATTTGAGATCTTCTATGGCAAGGTCCCAAACTTGCAGCATTTGAGAGTTCTAGGGTGCTTGTGCTATGCAACCAATGTTACTACCAAGAGTGACAAATTTGCCGGTAGAGCCATTCCAGCAGTGCACATGGGATACTCTAGTACCCAAAAGGGATACAGGTTATATAACCTTGCTACAAAATCTTTCCTAGTGAGAAGAGATGTGTCTTTTAGGGAAGATGTTTTTCCATTTAAGTCCTCTCACTACCAGCTGCAGCCTTCAGTTATCACTGATGATTTAGCTCTTTCTCTTGATCCTTTTGAGCATGCAGCAGATGATACCACATATCCTTTAGAGTCTTCCTCTGATCATGTTCCTGTTCATCATTCAACTGGACCTTCAGATACTCCAACAGTAATTGCCACTGCTGATGATGCCACTCACTCACTCCCTGATGCCATGTCTGATGAGATCCTACTACTAGACTCAAGCCTTAGGGATGTTTCAGATCTCAACTGTTCTAGTTCACCTACTGCTACTAGAAAATCCTGCAGAACCTCTAAGCCTCCAGGCTGGCTCAATGATTACATACACCCAGTGTCTAAGCCTACTTCTCATGCAGCAACAATGGAATCACTCTACCCATTATCAGCCTATATGTCTTATGCCTCCATCTCCAGTCCTTATTGTAAGCACGTGATTTTTGCCCTATATGAGAATTACTCCTATAGTTTTAAAATAAAATAATTTTTTTTATTATTTGTAATTTTGTGGTTTTTTGTGGTATTTTTCGTTTAATTATTTGCATTTGTTTGTGCATGTTTATTTTATTTTAATTAATAAAAAATATATAAAAAAATACGTTGCATTTGCATTTAGGATTTAATTTCACATTTTTAAGATTGATTAAGAAAAATGTTGTTTTATAAAAATGAAAATTGACAACAAAAAAAATAACGTATTTTTTGCATTTTAGTGTTTAATGCCGATTTTGTGATTTTTCTTTTAATATGGTGTTTAATTATTTAGTGATAGTTAGTATTGTAGGATAATTTGGTCAAGGATTAATTTAGGATTGTATTTTATTTTTATTAGAAAGAAAATTGAAGAAAAAGAAATGTAAAAATAGTTTGGAAATAAATAAAGAAAGGAGGAGTCAAAATTGGGCCAATTCTTGAATTAATCCCCAAGCCCAAATCAATTTTACCCTGAACCCAACCAAATCAAGCCCAATACTATACACATACCCACTCCTTGTTCCCCACTTGTTCCCCACTCACAAATCCCATCTCCATGAAATCTGCCCAAAAGAGGAGACGGACAAAAAAGAGAAA